>CABFVX010006241.1:0-15651 GCA_902151425.1 Timema shepardi
ACTATGTTCTCTACATCACTTCAATGAGGAATATTTTTATGTGTAATACTATGTTCTCTACATCACTTCAATGAGGAATATTTTTACGTGGAATACTATGTTCTTTACATCACTTCAACGAGGAATATTTGTACGTGGTATACTATGTTCCCCACATCACTTCAATGAGGAATATTTTTATGTGTAATACTATGTTCTCTACATCACTTCAATGAGGAATATTTTTATGTGTAATACTATGTTCTCTACATCACTTCAACGAGGAATATTTTTATGTGTAATACTATGTTCTCTACATCACTTCAATGAGGAATATTTTTACGCATTGAATGAGCGAGCTTGGCTGAGTGTAACATATAGCCAATGCGAAAAGACCGGGCTAGGCAATAATATCCCAAATATGGTAAAAGTTTAAGTTTGTCTCATATTAATTATCACTGCAAAGCAACTGTCAACGGAAACTGAGTGTGTTGTAATATTTTAATAGCAAAACATTTTCTGAAGGAGATAATTTCACTGTAGGAACAAGTATCCGTTCCCCACGTGATGCTTCAGTCAGTACTTCACAATATATTGTGTTAGTTTTAATATGTTGCTCCCGTATTCTTGTTCCTTTTATCAGACCTCTCACTGTGTTTAAGTTAAACATAAATCACGCAAATGGATCTTCTTTGAAGTCCAGTATGTGCCTGCGTAGTTCACTTACTTACAGATGAATTAAAAACTCTGAAGGAAACTGCGGTATTTCCCTGATTTAATTGTTATCAATGACGTCACTACTGTAATACCTACAAATATCACCAGGCAATGTTCATAGAACTTCACTTTTAACATTAACGCAATCTGAATTCATTTCACCCAAAATTGCTTCGTCAATAATTGAATTGTTAGAAATGGGTTGTTTTATAATTTATCCTTATACAAAATTTACCAAAATCTACCAAATAGCCCGCTCTTAACATAATTGCTGAATCGGGCAAGATGGGGAGCTGGATCTATAGCTATAATGTTCAATGTGCCGTTGCATACAAAGAGAAAACTTTGCTAAAATATGTGTTCAACTTCAGAAACTTCCATGCTAGTTAGACTAGACAAAGATGGTGGCGCTTAAGGCAAACTTCCATGCTAGTTATACTAGCCAAAGATGGTGGCGCTTAAGGCAAACTTCCATGCTAGTTATACTAGCCAAAGATGGTGGCGCTTAAGGCAAACTTCCATGCTGGTTAGACTGGCCAAAGATGGTGGCGCTTAAGGCAAACTTCCATGCTAGTTAGACTAGACAAAGATGGTAGCGCTTAAGGCAAACTTCCATGGTAGTTATACTGGCCAAAGATGGTGGCGCTTAAGGCAAACTTCCATGCTAGTTAGACTAGACAAAGATGGTGGCTCTTAAGGCAAACTTCCATGCTAGTTATACTAGCCAAAGATGGTGGCGCTTAAGGCAAACTTCCATGCTAGTTAGACTGGCCAAAGATGGTGGCGCTTAAGGCAAACTTCCATGCTAGTTATACTGGCCAAAGATGGTGGCACTTAAGGCAAACTTCCATGCTAGTTATACTAGCCAAAGATGGTGGCGCTTAAGGCAAACTTCCATGCTAGTTAGACTAGCCAAAGATGGTGGCACCTAAGGCAAACTTCCATGCTAGTTATACTAGCCAAAGATGGTGGCGCTTAAGGTAAACTTCCACTGCGGAACTTTGTCTGCTGTGAGCTAGTACAGGTGATATTGGACAAAAGTAATCAATCGTCAGTAATAGCTTCGCACCGAGTCTAATTATATTAATAATATCTGGACAAACTTCAAATGGTAGATGTTTAATAATGTTTTACTGAGAACCACAAATAAGAACTATAAAGAACTGTGACATATAGGATAATTTATTATTATAGCAGTTTTCCTTTTGACTATTAATTTGAAGAGAATACATTTCAAACTAAAATGTGTTGAGATGATGGTACTATTCCAAAAAGATGTGATTTTTTTAATAACCAGAAAAAAAGGTAGGTATGTTCATAGAATTTAAGCTTAATATATTTATTACATCTTTTAATTTTTTTTGAAATGAAATAATTACAGAAAAAGTGTTAAAATAGTGTAATATTAACTAATTTATATTATCATTATAAAACTGTAGTAGATATGATCAACAAAGATGGAGTAAAATAAAAGACGTAATGATAAACTACGAAACCAATGTGTCGAGATTCGTGAGTGATAAATGGGACTGGCTCATATATATTATTATATATATAGCTATCACCTCCTATTAATACCTGTTTAGGCTATATATATCTACTCTGAGCTCTTTTCAACTTTCCTTCTCTTTTTGCCCTTTTTATCCTTTTTAGTCCTTTTACCTCATGTAACCTTTCATATATATCTACTCTGAGCTCTTTTCAACTTTCCTTCTCTTTTTGTACTTTTTTTAAATGATTTTTATAACTATTTATTCATTTGTCTTTTTCCCCTTATTGCAATTTTTGTCCTTTATATTATTTCAAATTTGTAACTCCCATTTAGGCTTTCTAACCTATATATTCAACATTTTAATATCTTTTAACTTCTTTAGTTAGATTTACAGTTGACCCTTTTTGCCATTTTTTGCACTTTCTACAAGTCCCTTTTAACCAGTTTACTCTTTTTACCCTAAACTTTTTCAATCGGGCTAAGTCGGGTACTAATGTAAAGGGATGTAAAAGGTACAAAAAGGGCCAAAAATTTAAGATGTAATATTTTGTTAGTTAAAACGGTGTAAAAGTCTAAAAATGATTAAAATGGGGAAAATAGAAATAAGGTCAATAAGGTAAAAAAGGCCAAAAGAGCAAAATTTTAAAAGAGTGATAGGGGGAAAAAAGGGGGGAAAGAGTAAAAAGGAAAAAAACTTATACAGTTGTATAAAGATTTAAAATGCTAACAGATGCCTAAATACCATAAAGGGTAAAAAAAGGAAAATTAATTAAAGGAGTGCAAAAAGGTTATTAAGGGAAAAAAGGTGCATAAAGAGTAAGAATTGAAAATTGGGGAAAAATAGTACGTGGGGTAAAATGATAAATTGAGTTAAGATTGGTAAAATGGGTTTACAGAATGAAAATAGTACACGAGGGAAAAAGACTAATTGGGGTAATAATTGTAAGCGGGGATGAATAGAAGTAAAAAAAGCTAAAATAATTTAAATATTTTTTTATTCTTTCTTAAACCTTTTTGATAATATTTTAAACCTTTGTACTTTAAATAAAATCTGCTTTGTTGGCTAAAATTTCAACTCAAGGTATTGTATCAGTTACATTAATAGTGTCTAGAAGTTACACTCAAGGTATTGTATCAGTTACATTAAGAGTGACTAGAAGTTACACTCAAGGTATTGTATCAGTTACATTAAGAGTGACTAGAAGTTAAACTAAAAGCAATATGACTTTATTTAAAAATAAATGGTGGAAAATCTTATATTTTATACAACTTAATTCAGAAGATCACGTTTGCCATTAATGGTTAAAGGATTATTAAACCTTGTCATCTATAGATACCCTAATACAAGTCTATAGATTTACTTATATATTAATATAATATGTGCAGTTTCGGTTGCAAATATAGATATGTATTTGGTGGTGACATGGAAATACTCTAGACATTAATGGGAAAAATCAGCTTTAAAGACAAGGTGGCGATATAATGTTATGACATAATATAAGAAAGACGATGTAAATTGTGTTAACATGTCAGACCTGAATGGAAACATCTTGGATAGGAAGTTTCAATGGGTTTTTGTAAGGATTTATTTGTTACTGCAGTTATTCACGATATAAACTATTCACAGTAATTCATTCTTAGTTTAAGTATTTTGGTATAAGTTTCTAGTAAGCAACACATATAAAGAGTTATTGTGAATACTCTAGTATTAGTAAGATTTATCTGATTATCAAACCCTTCCTTCACCTCTGACAAGACATCTTATGAATGTTAGGAATGCCAGGCCTCCACCGTGGTTCGGATTCCACGTTAAACTGTAGGTCCTTCATTTCATCTCACAATCACCCTACACATCTCACAATCACCCTACCATTACACATTAGCGTAAGTGCGTATAACCCGAACGGGTAGTAAGATGCGGTGCTAATAATAATACTACAAATAATAATAATATAGGCTTATTAAAAGATACCAGGTTATTTATGTTTTTACTTTTATATATATTATAAAAATAGATGACCATAACAGCATGTTACTGCCGTTTGTATAAATAAATAGTTCTTGCTAAAGTCCCTTCAATTACTACAATAGAGTACAGGGTGTAACATTAAGGTCAGGGTAGTATATGTATGCTAAAAGTATGCTATGAATTAGATATACTCCTATTAATTTAAATTGTAAATGTAAATAATTATAAAATTATGAAAAGAACTTGACAATAATAATGCTCTTTCCGGGACTTGTGTCCGAACACTTGAGGTATTTTAGGGGTAATTTATATATTGTATATATACAAGCCATTGCAACACAACGGTCCGGGTTACTGCTGATGCAGATATCGTGGCTGTTGTGGTAGTTGTACACATGAGTATTGTCTCTGCCCGTACACCACATACTCACGGAACAGGAATCCTTCCCCTCCGAATATGTACACACCGTCTTCCCTCTCTTGACCGCCAAACGTTGGTGTATTTTCTGGCAATCCTTGGTAGGGAAGACATCAAGTTTTACAGCTCTCAGAGGAGGTGTCTGATCCTGCAACAAGATGTGTCCACTGTGACATTCGTCTACTACAAGGCTCATATATAATACTTAATATGGTATGTTACGGTTTTTACACATTCCGGCTAAGAAATTATGACTGGATAAATAAATAAAATATTAGGTCTTTGGGTAATTTTAGTCTAGTTCTTTACAGATAGTAATCTCATAGACTCTTGAATAGTAGTAATGGACACCTTGGAATTATATAAATACATGTAGCATCTGATGAGCTACAACGTTGTATTTTAAAATACTGGACACTAAACCATTACTAGTAATATTCTACCACAGCTACAATAGTATAATATTCTAAGCTCATCGAGGCCCATTCCACTGTTTACGTCCCGAGTTGGCTATCTCCCGGGCTACGCAACCAACCATCGTGAACGTGTTATTAAGACTCTCAGCGTGAGGCTTGGAGTCTCATCAACACAGCGTGGTCGCTAGTACGATGTTCCGGCACTAGAGGGTTGTTGAGGCCACTAGACTGTTCTGGATCCTCCCAGGGCCTGCTCGTCACATGTTACCCGTCTATTACTACCCCTTCCCTTTCTTTTCTCTCGATGTTACCGTCTTGTGTGTATAACCCCTACTTCCCCCCTCTCTGAGCAATAGGTATCGAATATTTACATCCAGGAGATCTGAGGACAGACACTCTTGGCAGGATATCCATCTTGAGCACATCTAAGTGCTCCTAATAACCAAATTGTAAGATTCAAATTAAGTTTCGGCCTTTGAAAGTCTAAATTCTTTTTCAGCTTTAAAATTCTAATAAATGTTCAAAGTCTTTCAGACTTAATAAATATATAGTCTTTATTATGGAACTATATGATTACGTATTTAGTGATTTTATAATGTAGAGTATGTTATGTACAAGCCAAGATTTGGCAAATATTCAGAGTCCTCCCGACTTATATTAATACTTAAATAAATACTTAATAAATAAAATTGATGATATTGCCAGTTAAATAACTAAGAGGTTTTCTATGGATAATATATATATATATATTGTTTATCAATAAAACTTCCAATTTGCTATTTAATTCTTGACATGTTGACTTCTACTCTTATTTAACTAAATATTAAATACCTTCCTGAAAATATTCTTTAATCCTTTTGTTGTTGGTATCCCAATAATGGGTGGCTTCGTTTTGAACATGAGTGTATATATTATGTTATAATATATAATTTTGAGTATCCTATCTGCTCACTCTGCATTTATTTCTCCCCCTTTTTTATGTAGTTTAATTTTATATACCCGCCTTGTTCCTGGAGTAGGAAAAGGGGCTACTTACATTTTTTCTTAATATAAACCGTTGAAGTCCAACATCCAGTATTTCCAATAACTGTTAAAACTACTCCAAGTTGAAAATAAAAATTGAGGCCTATAGAGGGAGGTAATAGTCTCAACACAGTCTTGTAGAATAGTGTTACCAATTTACACAATATCTACTACTATTGTAAAAGTGCAGCAGGAGCCACTTAGATGGCTGCATAACCTGAGGCGTCATTCTCGCACTATACTAGAATGCCGATGATGAGATAATGATTTGATTCCGGTCATTTGTACTAAGGGTGGTTTTCCATAAATTGCTTTTCACTTTCCCTCCATGCAAATGCGAGTAAACGTCATCTAAATATAGCCTTCCTAGTCCTTAACCCATCAATGTAATTAATACATAGACGTACATTCAGAGCAGGCAGAGCATTATGCTAATTATAGAGACTGAGACGTGGATTCAATATGACAAAGCTGTTTGTGAGGCCATAGGCTGTGTTTGTTCCCTGTTAATATGACAAAGCTGTTTGTGAGGCAATAGTCTGTGTTTGTTCGCTATTGTGATCACTTTGGAGCCTGTATAAGAGCCAGTCGTATCACCAGCGTCTGTGTTTGTTCCCTGTTGTGCTCACTTTGGAGCCTGTATAAGAGCCAGTCGTATCACCAGCATCTGTGTTTGTTCGCTGTTGTGCTCACTTTGGAGCCTGTATAAGAGCCGGTCGTATCACCAGCGTCTGTGATATGCTAGGTATAAGAAAAGTGTGATTCAATTACATTGGGTGATCTGGATGACTTACTGGTGATTTAGATAAAAGTAGGACAAGTAGGTCCATTATGGCTTAATACAACTCCCTGTCCCTTTATATTTGTAACACTCTATCTGTCCTAGCAAGTGTAGGTTCCAATAGTAATATCAAGTGTAGATTCCACTTTTCCTAGCAAGTGTAACTTCCACTTGTCCTAGAAAGTGTAACTTCCACCTGTCCTAGCAAGTGTAACTTCCACTTGTCCTAGAAAGTGTAACTTCCACCTGTCCTATCAAGTGTAGCTTCGACTCCTTGCTTCAAGGGAACCCTCTGTGAATCCTGTACGTAGTGTACTTGACTTCTTGTGATAGGAGAACCCTCTAGTTCCCCAACCCACATTCACAGTCAGGTATCGGTACTGAAACAATATTATTAATATTTGGCTAAACAGCTTGCTTTATTTGTTTTATAGCAATCTTTGCTCTATCTCTCTTTCGTCATCCCTTGAAATATTTGTTTCACAATTAAATCCAGATTTAAATTATATTATGCCTACTATTAATATATTATATCAATCATTTTAAGATACCATTATTTTTATAAGCTAGTCATAAGAGACAATTATTTCATGAAAATTTAAATCCCTTTGAGCTCTCAATATAAATTTAATTCAACCTTATAGATCCTGAGATAACATTTTCATCAATAGAGTGTTTTGGTGGTTGGTAATTTAATTGGGTTTTAGTTATTGATTTTTGTGTTTGCAATTTTTTTTATAGAATATGAATTTGTAAAATATTCCAATAAATAAGAGTTGTGGTAACGAATTGATATTGAGCTTGGACTGCCAATGTGCCCCATTCTCTCTCACCATAAAGTCCCCGAATTTTCTTTTTTTCTTCAAGCCATTAAATATTTTAATCCTCCTCCTTCCTATGATCCTCTTTCCCTCAACCTTACCTTTTATGAAGTCATGCAAAAGAAAGTTTCCCTAAGAATGTGTCCGATCCAGTTTGCTTTGTAATAACGTATCAAACCCAAAATTATTATCTTTTCATCCACTATTCCTAAAACTTCTTTATTTGTCGACCTGCCTTTCCACGTTTTCTTCTTAGCTCTATTAAAACACCACATATAAAGGCACTACAAGTATTTCTTTTCCATCTTCCTGGGAGTTCAAATTACTGCTCCTTAAAGCTCGATGCTCCAAATGTAGCATTTCCTCATATTCTTCCTCAGTACCACACCTAACTTGCTGGTCAGCAACAGCCTCTGCTTATTGAAATCTTCCACGGCCCTGGCGATACTCGACATAATCTACTTGAATCCTTTGTGGGCAGACCTCAAAGGTACTGGAACTTCTCTAAATTTTACAACTTCTGGTTTACAATTTTGACTTTCAGATGCTCTTAATTATTTAAATACCATCACTTTTGACATTTCAATGTTGAACCGCATTCCATGTCCTCTCCCTATATCTGCCAGCCAGTTCATCATCCCTGCCTCTCTCATGTATTTGTCTACCTCACCTTCCCTCACTGTACCAGGTACATGTTTGTATTTGGGTTTCATTCTCTCGAGTTGATGCCAGCCTTCTGAAGTATATTCATCAGGTTCTTCAATTTCACTCAATCTTTTGCCAGTCAACGAAACGAATGTAGGCCTCTTCCTTGACATCCAGCACTATCTTTGAAATTATTTCTAGCATCCCAATGGCACCTATGGTTCCTTTCTTGATCCCAAATTGGTCACCGTCCAGCACAATTTCTATTTTCTGTTACAGTTGTCTGTTGAATATTTTACCAAGGTAATCCGCACATTAGAGATGAGGCTGATGGTCCTGTTTTCACTACATTTCTTCGTTTGTTTTTTCCTCTTAGTTTTATAATCTATTATTTATGATTTCTGTATGATTTGAATCTACTGAGATTGTTTACTCTTTCGATAGTTAACACTGTTAAGATAGTATCAAGTCAATCATTCACTATCAATTTGTTGTGTTGAATAAAGTAGAGATTCGTTTTTATCTAAACCTATCTCTATCAAAAAGAGTGATAGTGAGTATCACTCAGCGTGATGTTGTTATCAACACTATCACAACTGTCGTTTTACTAGTGAATAGAGGGCTTGTTGCTAAATTAGTGGAAACAAACCTTTTCATTCACATGATATTAAGAAGTTTAATTGTAATTAGTAAAATCTTCAACATATTTCAACATAGATACATCATTTCAAAGAAAAATATAAAATTAATTGAAAATATGAATGGAATGATGTAAACAGATCTTGATAATTTAAAAAATTCAAAGTACAAATTTTATTCAATTTAGAAGCAGTATTTATATCGCTCTTTGTATTTAGCGTGTTGGATAATTAGACAAAGCTTTTCAAGGTTCTAACTAAATATCAGAAGTAGAAGTTATTAATAACCATTTATTTATATTCGGATTTTTCATCCTGGTACTTTAATGGCCCTCGTTTAATTTAGGTATGTTGCATTATATGCTCGTCAACATGTTATTTTGTAACCTTGTTTCAACGTGACATGGAAGAAATAATAACACTCACCAGGCCAGCCTAACTTGACTCGTTACAACTCCACTACAATACACACCGGAGACACTCGTCACCACAATATCCACGTCCGACTGAACCGAGGTTCGTACCTCAACGCTGGACGTGTGGTTGGGCTCCCCCCCCCACCTCTCCTCCCAAGTGGACGACAGTGACCACCAGTCTGCGCGCGTCGTTCTGCCGCATTGCAGATAAAATACTTCCATGGACTATTTTTTAACGTCCAAACTACGCCCGTTGGTTCTCGAGATTATTCTCGAATACTCCTCCCCCCCTTGTGTTTGTTCCTTTCCCTGAGAACACATGTTTTCACAGAATGTATATAATGGTGTGAGCCCAGAGGAGAGACAAACATTACGCTCTGGGCTTTCGAAGGTAAATAGCCTAACGTTTGTAGGCTCGACGCTATATTCCAAATTCTTTTTGGCTTTAATCACTATCTTTCAATATTCAATTTATATCAACGACTAATGTCTTTTGTAACTATACATTTCGTCAGCCCTTAAGGCAAGGTTTACTTTATAGACGTTTGGTCTCCTCTGGTATTTTAGAAATCTTTAATGTCTGAGGATTATTTATATATTGCCGCCTTGTTTCTTGCCAAGTTTGGATAAATGTGGGACCGCGAGTCGGCGGGAAAGTTCATGATTGTATGGACGCCATGTTGGGTGTTAGTGTTAGGCTATTTCTATGTATATTTGCTGGTGTTTATCTTTATATATTAATTAAATGTGGGGCCGCGGGCCACCCAGGACTTATATTTCTGAGGACGTATTGTTTTCTATTAAAACCTTTAGGATTTCTTACGTGTATTTAAAACTTTAGGAAATGTCAAGTATTAGCATAGTATGGATGTCATTGTTTAGGTAAAGGACGTGAGCTGTTGTCTCACCCTATATTACGAATCATGAGAAGGGGTTGTCTCTCTGCTCATGTTGACGATTGGCTATTTTTTTATATTATTTGTTATCATGAAACTGGAGACCAATTTGTTAGGGTTTTTTGCTGTTCTCTGAAGACGCCATTTTGAGGACGTCTAATTGTAAGGAGCCGCCTGTTGTTATTATTGTCGTAAGGCTCTTCAGGCCCCGGTGGTGTCCTTTGTGCCTTGCAGCCTTTCTGGCTTGTGGTTTCTTTATTACTCCTAAGTGTCATTGCCCCATTGAGTTGTATCATGTTTTCTTTGATAATAAAATTATAACTCTCTTGTGCTTACCTCTGTCTGTCATTTCTTTTGTGGGAAAATGCTGGGGGGTAGGTTACAATTTGAGATGGAAGTTTAGTGCAAATTAAACTCACTCTTTAGAAAGTACCCCTTAAATCATCAATAAAATTGTAATTTATTATGATTGCTATCAACTGACACTTGGAAAATATGAAATCAAACCAAATTACACTAAGAGCTGGTTAATTTTATAAGAGCTTCTAATAACTGTTAACATCCTTCATAAATATATTAATTTTCTAATTTGATATTCAAAAGTATCCTCTAATCTTGACACGAGTGTAAGAGTAAGGCGTGTTTGTATACTCACATCCGTAGAGGAGAAGTTGAGCTTCCCCCAACCAATGGCAGTGCACGGTCCACGCACGTCGGGAGAATCGTCTTGGGACAAGTGTTTGGGAACCTTCACGTACTTGATATTAGGGGCCTGCATTATTGGATGGGACACCTGCACGTAGTTTATAAATTGTATTACTTCACAAATATCCATATTGAAATATTCACGTATGGTATTTATAAAGCTTAGCATTTTAAGAATCTTTTGAAGCCTCCTATGTAGTTATTCAGAGTGGAAGAAACTTCATTAATCTCTAGCACATTAATGAGAAAGTATATATGTAACAAACCACGTCACACATTCAGTTGAAATCTTATAAACTATCTATAGCAAATGTCTACTGACAGCCTTTGAGTATACCTAGCCCACGGACTTTTAATTTCACCATCAGAATTTCTTCAAGTACTTATTTAAGCTATAGCAGGCCATAGCTGGGAATGTTAAAGAGTGTTTGTGACACTTTAATATTAAAAGGAACACGGTTATTTACTTTGATAAATTTATAAAAAGGAATTAGTAAAATGGTCCGCAAACCCATTTTTTTTAGACTCTTATTATTAAAGATTTGATATTTCTGCCTTCACCTTTACCTTGGAGTCAGAGAGCCAGCTAGCGCCTAGATAGATTAGGTAGGCAATACATCGTACTGAATTGAAAAGCCGGTTGCATAGCTCCTACCAAGAGAACAACCTAACACTAAGAACAGATTTTGTTAAGTGTAGGAATGAGAGCATATATTATATTGTTAGTGGTGTAGTAATGGTGGGTTGGTACATGGGAAATATAATATCTTAATATGTGTCTAACCAAACTTGTTGGCTTTGTTATATTCATTGTACTTTTCTTTAAATTGTTTAGGAATATTTTTTACATAACTACCGCAAGCAAATATGCTTATTCAGGCTTAAATAATTAATAGCACAAAGCATAAACGTACTTCACAGAACCTAACTTAACTATATGCACATACACATTTTTTAACTCGCATCTGCTTATAGTCCCACTTGTATTAAACAACACATCAACATTTTCGAAAAAATCATATGGTATGAAGGAATAAAACTTATTCGAGAAAAGTTTCTATTCGTGCTAAGAAAAAACTCACTAATAGTCTCGGACCACCCCACACACTCTAGCCCTCCATACACTTGCTCATATAACGTGCCATCTTCTGTACACGCAATACCAGCCACTAATTACATCCGGTTTTTGGACACTACTACGCTTGCTGATGAGACATATTGCTGGTATGTAGCTCACCCATTTCCTAGAAATACATGTTGTGCGACAGAAGAAATCACGTACCAATACAATTTATAATAATTCGTGTCTACGAGCCCTCTATCAGGGACATGAGAGATATTGCTGATAAAACTCATATGTTCCTTGGTGATACATCGATTGTTGTATATAAATACTGCTATTTTCAATAATATCTCTCTAGCTACCAATTTAAATTGTATAACTGTGATGTTGAGATAATATAAAGTATAAATAATATTTGTTTGAAAAGTTAACACAAGGAAATATTTAAAATAGTACCCACTTCAGAAACAATAATATAAGTCTTACATAGATTTTGGCCTCTAAAGACTATATTGGTTGGACTTATTAATATTGCGGACTAATTACCAAGGAGGTAAATGGAATAACATTTTTAAGACGATATTAGTAAATGATAAATATTTGATACTGATAGTAAATTATGAGTTTTAAAGTTTTATTTTCATTTCAAATGCAAACACAAAGATAAATATATACGAGGTAATGTGTTTGTTTTAATCTTATAACTTAAATACTGTGGTTAAACAGTCCCTTGGATCAGTATCTAAACGGTGAGATCTATATTTTCTTTTCATAATTTTTACGAGGAGTGGTTTTTTTTTTTTACAAATAAGATGATCCAAAATATGATTTAACTTTCATCATAAATATGATCCCCAATGTAAATTTTGTGTGGTCTACTAGTTTCCAGAAATACTTGTTTCTATGGCAAACCTTGAGAGTTAAGTTGTTCTCTAGTTACCAATATCTTATACCAATTCTTCAACATTCTTTCCGTAACTTGTATCAGTATATTTGGTAACGACAATGATATCCACAATATTAAATATATTTTCTAACAAATATATTAGATCAATTTCTTGAAATTGTTCAGATATTTGATGGAAAATATCACCCAACTTTTCTATGTGCCCACCATATAATGTGCTGTTTCTTTACAGTCTTGAGATGTTTGGAAAATGTGTCAAAACAGGTTGTCTATTTTTATTTACAAAAGGAACTCAGTTTCAATATGAATAACTTGGAGGGTTCATAAAAAAGGGCCAGAGGGCGCATGTGCACCCACAGTTATGGGGTTGGCAGCCCCTGCCTAGACGAAAGGTGTGTGGTATGCTATTACGGTCTTGTTACCTTTTACTCTCTCATTACAAAATAATGAATTGTAAACATGAAAATATTGTTCTCGAGATTGTGATGAATATTTAAGTTTTATGTGGACCCGAACTCAAAAAAAAAAAGAGGATTTTACCATTCTGTACGTCCTCTTGTCTGTCAATCTTTCCCTTGCCACTAATGCAAAACTGTTTTATGGATTTTGTTCAAGCTTGATATTTATATTTATAAGGCTATGCCTCAAAATGTGTTTGTTTTTACCCTATTACTCAATTAATGGTAATTTACAGTTTTTTTTAAAAAATGGCTCTAATGATTTGTGTAGAATGTATATCTGATTTTTTGTGGTCTGACGAAAACCACCATACAATTGTTTTTAAGGTATATGTGAGTAACACTCAGTTTTTGTGAGGTAAAAATTTATTAAATATAGTTTAATGAAAACTAGTTTTTCAAAAGCATGAAATATTCCAAAAATGGTTTTAAAGGTTTGGTCCAAAATAGGAATCTTGGTAATGTTGGAGATGACGAAAATCACTAAGTCCTTAATTTTAGTTTAAAACCTATGTATATTAAATTATATTAAACTAATATATATATATATATATATAGAGAGAGAGAGAGATAGAGATATATAGTCAGTTTACTCAAAAACAGGGCTTTCATAAATTTGAGAATTTTTATAATGGCCCAAACAGTTTAGTTTCAAATGGCCTTGGAAGTTTATGTGATGAAAATTTTTAGTATATGTTTTTAAAATAAAAATTCGTTTAAATGTAGTTTACAAATTACAGTTTTCTTAAAATTTTTAAATATTTTAAAAATTGCTGGAGATATTTGGTAACAAATGGGCCTAAAGGCATTTCTTTACATTAAAATAACATTTTATACTCGTATTTTGGGACAAAATTTTGTTTATGTTTGGTTTAAAGATGAACAGTTAAAAAAAAATCAATGGTTTTAAAAATGAGTCAAAATATTTGGTTTAAAATGGATATCGGAGAACTATTTTATAATGATAATGGATAGTGCGTCTTTATTCGTCGTTAGTACAATACTATAGCCAATATAATATGAATAGAAATAGGTAGGATGGTGACTACTGTCGTTAGTACAATACTATAACCAATATAATATCAATAGAAAATAGGTAAGATGGGGAATACTGTCGTTAGTACAATACTTTTATCTGTTGATTATATTATTGTAGCTACTCTTTAACATAAAATGTGTGCACCTTATTTTCCTTAGTGTGGATTGTAGCCATTTCTGCAATAGTGAATATTTTACTTTTAACTAATCTATGGAGTTATATATATTAATAATGTTAGCGAAAATTGACCAGTAAAAGTGCGATGTCGTGGGCGAAAAGTGCTTTCCTGAAGTCCGAGTGAGGTATAATGGCGGTCACATCCCTAATCTGGTGCTCCAGATCGCCTTCCTTGTTTAATTGACTGACATCCGTCTTTCCTGCGACCACAATGTAGTCCGTGGAGGCCTCCAGTATCCTGGAAAAAGGGGGGGGGCAGTATTTGGTATCACGCACTTTGTCTGATGGCTTATTGTTTAATTTATTCCAAGATATTATTTAATGTATATGACCATCACTGTCTCGGAATCTCTTTGAGAACGTCTTGTCTAGAATCTAGAGCAGGGTTTGTTGGTCAAACTATGGTACGCGCTCATCTAGGGATACACGACCTTACCATGAGTTCTAACTATCACTGATTGGGGACTCTATTAAATAGCTTCGTTCTTTTTACTATACAACATTCAACAAAGGGAAAAATAACCAAATATTGGATATTTGATATAAAGTTATCCTTTTTTGGTTTAATTTTTATTACAAAACGCGAAAAGTAGGTTGAACACAAAGTCAAAATAGAAGTATTATCAAAACATCTGCAAATTATTGACATTTGTTCTGAAGATGATGGTAATCACATCTCTCTACACAATATCTAAACTCTTAAACTCTTGCCTGTTGAGAATGATAAAAAAAATGCAAGAAGAGTCACACGGCATAAATAAAATTGGCCAACATGATTTTCTTCATATGGAACAATAAATGTGTGTCTAAAATAATTTTTAACGTTGAATTTAGGTGACCTGGTGGTCTAGGGGGTAAGGTGTCAGACTTCTGTGCTGGCGGCCAGGGTTCAATACTCGGTCCCGGCAATGATTTATCTGATTACCAAACCCTTCCTTCACCTCTGACAAGACATCTTGTGAATGTGAGGAATGCCAGGCCTCCACCGTGGTTCGGATTCCACGTTAAACTGTAGGTCCTCCATTTCATCTCACAATCACCCTACCATTACACATTAGTGTAAGTGCGTATAACCCGAACGGGTAGTAAGA
>CABFVX010006241.1:19615-42027 GCA_902151425.1 Timema shepardi
GTCAATATCAATAAAACTACACCATGTTATTTTTGACATATTTCTTCGTAATTTAGTTTCCTGCTTTGGTCATCCTTTTTGGTGTTCAAAAAATATGTTTTTGGAGTACGAGTTCAAGGACATAATAAGTAAACTGGCAGTGTTTACTTTTCTCTTGCATTTCTCACCGCCCTCTGCAAATTTACTACATTTATTATTTTGGTTTATTTTTCTTATTGTGCGCCAGCCTTAGTCTTCTAGGAAGAGTAAGGGCGGCGGTACACTATGTTGATACTGGAGAAATATTTGAATTAAATTGGTAAATAAATTTCCATTCTATAAAAAATGTAAAAATACTGGCGCTCCCTTAGGAAGGGAAATGTTTGTACAGCAATGATCTATCGCTTTAATTTTAGACTCAATAGTCAATTTAATAGGTCTAAATATATAAATGAGGACTTTAATAACAATGCGATAACAATAAGATGTGTAGCCACTAATAATATGTTGAATGTTTTAAACGGCAATCTAAATTTTAATACAAAGTGTTGACCCTTGGAGACACAATATCGATATTTTTTATTGGTTAAATATACAAATTCGTACTTTAAATCTTTAAAAATAAAACTATAAAATTTAAAGTAGAGAGAGAGTCAAAAAATTTTACTCAAGTATAATTCAAATTGTGCTCGGGTTTCTAGTGTATATTATTTCGTTTCACATATATTACGAATTATGAATAAAAATCTCAATTTTTAAACAATGGAGAGTAATTCTGTGTGGATTTACTTAATATTTATTTACATAAGTATTCCGTATCTCGAATCCTCCTATTTAACCAACATTTCAAATATTTTGAAATGTGTACGTTTTATTTGTTAAAGAAACAAAACCCACTAATTTGAATACAAAACAACCAAAACAAAATATAATTTCTCTTTGGATTTAAGATTGCACTTTATTCTGTACTTAATCATCGGATTTCAGCAGTCGAGGTGGTGGTCAAGTAGGTCAGTAAAAATGAATTACATATTCTGTAGGATATTACAACGATTGATCATGTAGCTTAAAACGAAAAAACAAACAAAAAACAATCCAATGGGGTTTCAATAGAAAACACATCCTATATATTAACCGGATGCCCAAGTCATACCCACGCAAAATTTCAAAACAATCGATACAGTGGTTTGGGCGTGATAGACCAACTAGCTGACAAACGAACAGTCAACATTAAATTTTTATCATATAAGTAGAATATTTGTTATCAACCCGAAACATTCTCTGGCAAGGAGATCTTTACAAACCCTTCGTTGTCAAGGAGACATAATATAAAGAAGATCAAATATTCCCTGTGTGATAAGAAGCACAACAGAATAAGTGGTGACCTGGCGAACTAGGGGTAAAGTGTCAGACTTCTATGCTGGCGGCCGGGGTTCAATCCTTGGTCCCGGCAAAAGATTTATCTTATTACCAAACCCTTCCTTCACCTCTGACAAGACATCTTGTGAATGTGAGGAATGCCAGGTCTCCACCGTGGTTCGGATTCCACGTTAAACTGTAGGTCCTCCATTTCATCTCACAATCACCCTACCATTACACATTAGCGTAAGTGCGTATAGCCCGAACGGGTAGTAAGACGCGGTGCTAATAATAATAATAATAATAATAATAATAATAATAATAATAATAATAATAATAACAGAATAAGTTCCGTCTTGACCGGGAGAATATCTTTTGTGATTACTGGAAACAAACAGACGATTACAAAATCTAATGTTCATACAGATTTAGAGGTCTATCATATGTACGGGATGAGTGTTATACAACTTAACACTGATGTCTACATGCTATCATATACTTTACTCCCCTAAGTCATGGCTTTGTTTAGTTAAACACTGCAGTTTTATTAAATTTGGATATCATAAATTATACTTTACAAGATAACAGTAAATGATGTCAATTTTCCCGTTGAGCCAGAAGGGTTATGTTTGCTATGTCATGGTATAGACAGGAGTACGTGACTGGTGCAGGTTTGGGGAGCACTGGTGTGGATTATGGTTTGTTTCACGTGGTAAGGAGTAATAGCGCTCCGCGGCGTACTCCATGTTTATTACCACCGCGCTAGGAATTAGGACTAGACATGTAAAATCGTCTAAACAGCTACAGATTACAACGTTTCTCTAATGCTAACGTTTGTATAAAATATGATTGGAAACCACTTTAAAGAAAGATACACAAAATACTATTAATGATTAGTCTTACTTCTCAATGCGTTACATATTATCGGTTATAACATTATTTATTGAGTGTAGAATTGCTAAGAAACATACAAATGTAATTAGTAATGAGATATTTTCACGTTGTCTTACTACTCATCGGGGACCTATACAAATATACTAACTACGTTAAAATGATCCCATTTGTTGGAAGATAATAGTAAATACTTGAAAAAGAACCATCACCAAATACACCCAGCTGGAAATCAAACCACCACCTCCTAAAGACAACGGTAAATCAATCTATGGTTAGAGTGACAGCGTCCTATAGTTTGGAACTAGCAATCACGTGATTTGCTAATAGTAGGAACTTTTATTAAAAACAAGTTTACACCCCTTCTTAGAACTATCCAAACTACCCTCTGATTAACACAAGTGGGAGGGATAAGGGAGGAATGCATGTGTGACCATATTCAAGGAGGCATTGGTTCGACTCTATTGGGCCACAGCACTGGCACTTTTAAAAGCCTAAAAATATACACATAGCTTTATAAGCGTGAGCATTTTTGGCCTTGATATTAATATTTATGTGCCTCCGTACTGAAATCACGTATCCATGTTTGTCATTCTGTATATCCGGGTCTGGGACTACATCTGAATTGTTTTATGAATCTCGCTCAAATTTGATATTAATCTTTCATGTGGTGACACCTAGAAGAGAGATCGTGGTAATATTATATCTCTAGAAATAGTGCCTATGCACGAGGGATTAGTTTTCGGAAATTAAAAATTTTCCTGAAAAAAATCTAATAATTTTATTTTAAAGAGTTATTGGGTGAATATTTTATATTATATAAAATTATTTTAACTAGATTTTTTTTAAATAATAATATTACTTTAAAACATTTTTTTGCAGAAAAACATTTTTTACATTTAAAATCGATAAAAAAATGGCTAAAGAATATTTCTTATAGTTCCTTTCACCTAGTTAAAATATGTTAGTATAAAAAGAGTGCTAGAGAGCTCATAGATACTATCTTCGTAATTATTAGTTTATTATTACTCAATACTTGAACCAATTAGTTTTTCATTGTTTCAGTTATGGATAGATTTGTTCATACATTAATAAAATAAGTTGATCTATATCTTTGATAAATATAAATGTGACAAAACAAACTACAATAGTCCCACGGCTTCTTTGGTGCTGACAGACAGCTCACAGCTGACTTCTGACAGTCAACATTTAGGTATATAACCAAATGTTGACTGTCAGAAGTGACAGCTGCTAAACACATGTTTTTTCAGATCATATGGTTCGGCGTAGGGATACATAATTTGGTCTGAGTAACTTTTCAAAGCTGTCAGTCAGCACCAAAGAAGCTGTGGGGCTACTGTATGTTCCGTAAGGTCCCGGTAGCTAGAGGGATGCTTAGTGTTGGCCAGTCTTACTTGGGCCCCTTAGCTTACAGCACCTCTGCACATCTCATCATGTCTGCCCGCTTGTCAGCTTAGGAAGGACTGTACTAGTTGGTATAACGTGAGCAACGCTATCTATTAAGGTGGGGGAAGTTTAGCAGGTTATAGGCATGAACCTACCATATATCACCTTCTTATCAGGTTTAGTAAGGAAAATGCTATGGCTGTGTTCTGCCCTTGCCCGATGACATCACGCACTTTCTTCAACCGTTAGGACTCACATTGTTTGAATAACTCGAGGAAAAGTTGGAAACATTTGGTTAGAAGTTGAATCTTTGAGAACAATGTCAAATAAATAAATAAAGTCAAGTTTATATGATCGTTTAGAAACATACGGAGTATATTTGGCCTTATTTGGATAAATAAAACCAAGCAATTTCCTGAATAATAAATGATATATTCAAGGATATTTTGCTTAACATACAACGAAGACAGCCACACTAATATGGAGGTAAGGCCGGCTATTGCCACATTAGATACACGTTTGTGAGGATAAAGAATGGACAAAAAGAGAGCCTTTAGAGAAAAATAATGGTGGAGAAAATTCAATATAATTTAAACCACTAAACAAAAGTGTTCTCAAAAGTAATGTAGAGAGAGATTGCGAGGGAAGTCAATAGTTGTTTTAAGTCGTATTATAGTGAATATAGTGACTATGGTTATTATTTGCAGGTAAATCACTTTTAAATCCTAATTTATACTTTTCCCGGAAAGAAATTATAAACTACAAACCAAAATGTTTCGATCACGATGATTATCATGAGTATGTGTGATGAAAACCTAATCTGGAGTAGGTTTTTGAAAATGTGAGTAATATCATCAAAGGACGGAGAAACTTATTTAATGCCAGAGTTGATACTGTTGTAGCGGTCCCGAGTGTAGTTATTTAGATTAATTTGTTGCTTTAGTATTGTTAGTGGCAGCAAAACTCGGAGAGGAAACAATGGACGCCATGATGTTTGGTGATAGCTTGATGGTATGGGTGGAGAAGGAAGAGGAAGTACAGGAACAAGTACAACAATGGAATGAGGAAGTGAAAGAGTGAGGAATGAAACTTAGCGTGGCAAAGTGTGAAGTGATTGTGATGGCGAGGACCAGTAGCAGATTTAGGCTTAGGCCCGTGAGGCCCGGGCCTAGGGCGGCAAATTTTGAGGGGCGCCAAAATTTTTAAGATGACTAAATTTAAATACCGATTGGGTCCTGGAGAAAGATCATTTTCCACTCTGAAAAGAGTGAAAAGTTATTTGCGTGCAAGTATGAAACAAGACAGACTAAATGCACTTGCATTACTAACCATTGAAGCACAATTGGTTCAAGAAATTAAGTATGAGGAGGTCATTGATATTTTCGCACGGACGAAAGCAAGAAAAAAAATTAATATATGATTAATCAGATAAAAATAATTTATATTTTAATTACAAGCAATTTATTATTAATTCTATATTTAATTGTTATGTTAAAAAAAATGTTTAATTTATACCTGAATTTCATTTCTTATTATTATTGTTATTATTTTCATTATTTTATACACACATATATGTTTATATATATTTATATATATTTATATACTGTTACAAAAAGAAAAGGGCGCCATATTGTCTCGGGCCTAGGGCATCCTCAAACCTAAATCCGCTACTGGCGAGGACGAGGATAATACCTAGTGAAGATATATATTTGGTTGGAGTAGAGCTGAGAAAATATCTGGGAGGCGTGATTGAGACTAAAGGTGGAAGTAGAGATGATCTGATCAGGAGAGGACAGCACAGAGTTGTTCTATAGCGGGGTAAGAGACCCGCTATGGAGAAGAGAAGTCCCCTTGAAGTGTAAGTAAGTATTGTACCCATTGTCACATATGCAGAAGAAACATGAACATTGAATGTAGGAGAGTCTAGGATAGTAGAGGAATGATGTTTGTGAGGAGTATGCTAGCTGTCACGAGGATAAACAACATAAGGAGTTCAGTTTGTTAGGAGTATGCTAGCAGTCACGAAGATAAACAAAATAAGGAGTTCAGTTTGTTAGGAGTATGCTAGCAGTCACGAGGATAAACAAAATAAGGAGTTCAGTTTGTTAGGAGTATGCTAGCTTTCACGAGGAGGACCAAGTTAAGGAATGAAGTTACCAGAGAGTGAGTGGGGGTACAAGGAGAACATGAGACGGTAAAAGAGTCCAGATTGATATGGTATGAACATGTAATGAGGATGGAAAAAAGATAGAATGGCAAAGAAAATGATGGAAATGAAGTGTTTATGAAAACAACCCCAAGGGAGAACTAGAAATATACAGGAAGAGCAGAAAACAGAAACTGTGAAAACGAGAGGATAAGAATAGAAGCCATTAAAGGAGTGGTGGAAAGATAGAGAAAGATGGAGGCATTTTACTTCTCACCCAGACACAGACTGGAAACAGTTGATGATGGTGATTATGAAGAGCTATGTTAAGTGAGAATCCACATTGACGTGACGACGTTTAGATGGTATTTCCAGAGCACCGATCCAAGCATTCCACCATGTTGTGTGTTACTTAATGGCGAATAGATACTTTGTCCAGCAAAGTATTGTAAACTAAATTTATCTGAAAGAGTCCCTTCATGCTGACTGGATGGTCACGAATAAACAAACACGCGGAAGGTTACCCCTTCTAGGTAGATAACAATTGCGGTTTTGGTCAGATAGTCTCATTTTATAAACACACTAAGCTGTCAAAACGTTATACACGATCTTACGTTTCAATATATCTGGTTAGCTTTAAGAACTACACAACATCGTATATGTTCACATTGTGGTGAACTTAGACTATTTTAATCAAATATCTTAAAACATACTTTGTGTATGTGTTGTGTGAGACCTGCCCTCCTGAGAAAATGTTCTGATATTAGAAGTTCCCGAATGTAGCGCTACTGTCATTACACTGTACATGAAATAGCGATACTATATCCAGGGAGCAGAAACACTATAGTATTGGTAATTAATAGTTCTTCCTCATTCAATACAAAGTAGTTTGTTTTTCATTATATGGAATATAAGTAACCACTACACACTGAGAATAAAATCAGGAGTAAAAAAAGTCATCTTTTTTAAAAGGTTTTTTTTTACGTTTTAATTATCAGTTTTTCCGACTCCATAGCTCAGTTGGTGGCGTGTCTGTTTAGTGATCTATGCGTTCCTGGTTCGATTTCCGGAATAGCCGAAAAATGTATAGTTGGTGAAATGTGGGTTTAAACTTTTACAGTAATTAATTAATTGCTGGGGACTGGATGTTGTGTTGGTTCTATATTTAAATTAATCTCTGTCGTGTACTGATACAATCAGTCGGTTCAGAAAGTTCACGTTGAATACCTCAAATAAATAAAGAAAAGTAATAAGTTTGCGAACAAATTCTAATAAATATTAATAGAGAGGGAAAAAAGTTGACAATAATTTATGTATATCTACGGCTTTATTTCAATTCAATCAGTTCCATTAAAGAGGCACAAACTACTTCACTTGAATTATAAACCTACAGAAAAAATAACTTCTCAGTAATTTAAAATGTACATAGAAAATTTTCCTGAACAAGTGTACTTGCAAACTCGGCCAAATGTTGGTTTGATATTTAACACAAATTTAAAAGTATCCCTGAGCTAGTTCTATCCAGTCCACCTCACTACACCCTATCTCTTCCAGGTCTATTCTAATGTTATCCCCGTATCTGCGTCAAGGTCTTCCCAATGGTATCTTTACATTGTGTTCGCCAGTCAATACCTGCAACGCTGTTGTAGTTTCTTCCATTCACGCGGCATGTCCTACCCACTGTAGTAAGGTGGGAGATTTAATTATCTCTACAATGCCTAATAATGGGTACAGGGATTGAATGGCATCATAATATAACTGACTTCGGCCTAATTTTTTTTTTTCTTTTTTGAGCCAAGTATTTTCATGAATACTTGGTTTTCAAACCCCCTAAAATTCTTCTCGTCTTGTAAGTTAAGAGACAGCGTTTCACAGAGAGAAAGACCCGTGAAACTATTGTTTTGTACATTATCATGACAACGGGCGAGATGTTAACGGTTTATATATTATTATTACTATTAGCACCACGTCTTACTACCCGTTCGGGTTATACGCACTTACGCTAATGTGTAATGGTAGGGTGATTGTGAGATGAAAAGGAGGACCTACAGTTTAAAGTGGAATCCGAACCACGGTGGAGACCTGGCATTCCTCACATTCACAAGATGTCTTGTCAGAGGTGAAGGAAGGGTTTGGTAATCAGATAAATCTGTGCCGGGACCGAGGATTGAACCCCGGCCACCAGCATAGAAGTCTGACACCTTACCCCTAGACCACCAGGTCACCAGTTTATTTATTGAGTGATTGCAATGTATTTCTCGATGGTATTATTATGCTAGTCTCCATTATAATATTGTTACAGCCAGTTAAAATTGTTCAGCAATATTTAAACTAGCCATTAATATTATATGTTGTTCGTAGTAATCTCTAAATTGCCATACGTTATCAAAATAACTGTCTACTTGACTACAAATTTATTTTATACTGGAGGTTAGTAAGGATAAAAGAATGTTAACAAGAAAATATGGCGTTATTTATTGGCAAGAATAATATTTATTATGATGATTACTCCAGTACTCAGGTAATATAATAGTTGAGCATAGTATGCCGCCAGAATAAGACATGGGGATTGATAGGGGTTTCAACACACTCATTCAATAACTAACTGTAACCGCGCTATGACTCGATAGGCAATAGGTAGATATATAGGTAACAGGAGCGGTTAGAACAGGAGAGGGTAGAACAGGAGTGGTTAGAACAGGAGAGGGTAGAACAGGAGCGGTTAGAACAGGAGAGGGTAGAAGTATCAGAAGTTGAAAACTACAATAGAATGAAAACATATGGACAAGGTTTGTCTAGAATCTATAATATTTATTTCTAGCTGAATATTCCTTGGTGTGCCACTATACATATATTAAGTGATCACTTACTTAAAAATTGTTACTTAATACAAATAAGTTGCTAATCGAGAGTTAATAAATGAATAAGGTCCCAAAAGGCTTGTATATTTGCTGTGTAGTCATTTGTCTTTTCCAAAAATATATATAAACAACAGTCATTGCTAATGGTGTTTTAATAATAGGCTAAATATGTCAATTTCATAAGATTATAGGAAATGGGATTGGCTTAAATGAAGAAAAGACGAGGAAGTAAAACTTGTTTTAAGTTGTTATTAAATAGGTTTCATTAGTAGAAGAAAGTTTATGAAATGAGTTTTCCTCCTAGAACCACACTAATGTTTCATATAGTTATTTTGTCATAACAAGACAAAATATAAACTATTGACTACCCCTAATATTATACCCTATTTATATATCCCAAAAAATGTTTATATTCAATATTAAATTTAATTTTAGTTAAACTTCGCAATGGTTAAATATTTGAAAAATAAAAATATGAAATATTGTGTGGTAGACAGTGATAGTTTTATTTTTCCAAGCCTTCAAACTTTTTATGAAATGCTATAAAAATCAACCGTTCCATATAAAGCTTACAAGACTATTATTATTATTATTATTATTATTATTATTATTGTTAGCACCGCGTCTTACTACCCGTTCGGGTTATACGCACTTACGCTAATGTGTAAAGGTAGGGTGATTGTGAGATGAAATGGAGGACCTACAGTTTAACGTGGAATCCGAACCACTGTGGAGGCCTGGCATTCCTCACATTCACAAGATGTCTTGTCAGAGGTGAAGGAAGGGTTTGGTAATCAGATAAATCTGTGCCGGGACCGAGGATTAAACCCCGGCCGCCAGCACAGAAGTCTGACACCTTACCCCTAGACCACCAGGTCACCCTTACACGAGACTATCGATAGGGTTCCAAGCTTACCCCTCAAGGGCTTAAATATTCTATATTTTCTCTCAAAAATATATAATGTTAAAATATGTATATATATATATATATATATATGTTTACTATTTAAGCGTAAATGCTATCACTTGTTATATTTGTAGCCTTGGTTTGTGGTTTGGAATCTGTAAAAATATAATTCCGGCTGTGACATTTATAAAACCAGACGGAATGGATATTTTTAGAAGCACACCATTGGCTGATTCTCCGTGATGGTAAGTTGTATCCGGGTGCTTATGTGACTCTCGCTAAGACAATGCCAAGCTATTTACCCTGTCTCCATATTAATGATACAGTGGGCCGCAGTGAGCACCCAGTCCTGGTTCAACAAACTGCCGCCACACACGTGTTGTGGAGGAGTCTCGTACTTCAGTTGGATAGATACCTGTAACAAACACGTGTTGTGGAGGAGACTCGTACTTTAGTTAGATAGATACCTGTAACAAACACGTGTTGTGAGGAGTACCGTACTTCAGTTGGATAGATACCTGTAACAAACACGTGTTGTGGAGTCTCGTGCTTCAGTTGGATAGATACCTATAACAAACACGTGTTGTGGAGGAGTCTCGTGCTTCAGTTGGATAGATACCTGTAACAAACACGTGTTGTGAGGAGTCCCGTACTTCAGTTGGATAGATACCTGTAACAAACACGTGTTGTGGAGTCTCGTGCTTCAGTTGGATAGATACCTGTAACAAACACGTGTTGTGGAGGAGTCTCGTGCTTCAGTTGGATAGATACCTGTAACAAACACGTGTTGTGGAAGAGTCTCGTGCTTCAGTTGGATAGATACCTGTAACAAACACTTGTTGTGGAAGAGTCTCGTACTTCAGTTGGATAGATACCTGCAACAAACACGTGTTGTGGAGGAGTCTCGTGCTTCAGTTGGATAGATACCTGCAACAAACACGTGTTGTGGAGGAGTCTCGTGCTTCAGTTGGATAGATACCTGTAGCAAACACGTGTTGTGGAAGAGTCTCGTACTTCAGTTGGATAGATACCTGTAACAAACACGTGTTGGGGAGGAGTATAGGGGGGAAATACTGTCACTAGATCGGCCATTTTGTTATGTGCGTGTTGGTTTTGCACATCCTCTGGATGGAGGACAGTCTTTATTGTTTTAGTGTTTACTGTTCATCTCTCCGTCTCTTCTGACTTAGTGTTGATGGACAGGAGGAGGGGAGGAAAACAAGTTCCTGGGAATTGATTCTTTGCAATAGGTGCTGAGATGGTCGCCATCATGAATGTAGAATCTTGGAAAGCGTTCAGTATTTCGGAATATATGATGTGGCTTAGCGATGTAAATGTTAGAAGGGCGAGTGTTCCAAATGGGCTGAAACCGGTGAATGATGGAGTTTATTTGGGGAACTGGTGTGAAGTCGTTTAGGATCTGTGGAAGTGGACCATCTTTAGGAAATGGATGTACGGATAATCTGGTAGGTAGGTAGTTTTTTGAGAAGGAGGAGGGTTCGATGCATGATGTGGCGTGTGGATTTAGAGGCTATTCAATCAAAGTTTATGAACTGATTAATAAAAAATAATTTTTTTAGACTTTGGACTCCATTACTCTTTCTTTGTCTTCCTCAAGGCTTTAATTACCATGAAATGTGATCCAAATGAATCTTTCTGAGCACCTGTTTGGTTGATCAAGGCTTGGGTATTTCGACTAATGTTTGAATGGGAGAGATTTGTATGTTAAATAAATGCTGATGTTTAGTGTAGCTATTCACGATGATAAGTACTCATTTTCTTTTTTTCTCAATAAAATTAGGAAGCTGTATATATAAATATTACATAAAAATACACAAATTACTCTAAATTTTAATATAAAAACTTGATTTATAAAATGTTAAACATGGTTTAGAATATAACGAAGATAGAAACTATTGCATAGCTAAATCTAGAAAGAATATTTAATAATAAAATTATAGTTTATCTATATTAAAATTAATATATCATATAGTTACATATATATACAAAAAACAGTGTCATCTTTTATTGTACAAAATCTAATTTAAACTATTTTTTTAAAAATAATTTAAAGTAGAATAAACTCATCTCCATAAGTATGTTAAAAGAGTCTATTTCTTTTAAGGGGTGGGCCATCGAATAATTTTAACTATTATATTAATCATTTAGAGTAAATGGATACTGCATGAAGTCAGTCAGAGTACTATGTTATGTAGGCCTACTTAGATTTAATGAATACTGCATGGAAACAGTCTAAATATTCTAGTAAGTACTTACAATAAATGGATACTGGACGATGTCAGTTGCGTAGCCTCCTACTATACGACTCTGGGAATTGGATATTTTAACAGTTTTTATGTCCCCTGTTAAAATAATATCTCAAATAAAACTTTTATTATACACAAATAAACTGTGGGTTCAAGTTGTATTTCAAAGTAAATCAAGGTACGGTATTCTTATTTATTAACCATGTAATAATTTAAATAGAATATTATTCTATTAACGTTTTCTAGAAAATATAGTTGGTGCTAATGAATTAATATTTGCAAATGTTTCTTTCATCCCACATATTGATTACTTAATAATATCCTTAAATAAATGGTAGTAAACTACTTCTTTTTTAAAAATAGCGTGTGTTTTGTTTCTTGGAATAAACCTATATATACATACTTGATGCTCTTGACGTACAAGATTTATAAATACAGTCTTATTGTATTTATTTAGAGAATATGTGCACTGAACTAGGATTAGTTTAATTAAAAGTTAAAAAGTGCATCCGGTGAAAATTCTCAACATCTGTTAAACTAGAAATTATTTATCTCGTCAGTGGAGGAGAGTTCTGGATGTAAAAATAAGATTTCAATGAAGAATTTAAATAGTATAGGTGTTTAATAAGTTGTATAGTAGCGCATAACTCAGAAAAGTGTTTTATTTTGTTGGTCAGTTGGCCTCACTGTGTAGGATAATTTTAGTGTTTGTTCTAACATTGATTTATCTTATAACCTTCATTGTATAATTAATTCTGTCTTGAGATTGTTGACCATGGCTCAAAGTTAATTTTGTATGAGATAATAAAACAATAGGCCTGATCACATCACTATGGTCAATAGTCGCAACGCCTTTAAAGGAGTATGAATACTGTAAGAGAAATAGCAGGGCTAAAGGGAGGAGTATGAATACTGTAAGAGAAATAGCAGGGCTAAAGGGAGGGGTATGAGTACTGTAAGAGAAATAGCAGGGCTAAAGGGAGGGGTATGAGTACTGTACTGTAAAAGAAATAGCATACCTTAAGGGAGGAGTATAAATACTCGAAGAGACATAGCATGAATGGGTATAAATACTCGAAGAAACATAACATGAATAGGTAGGAAAGTGGAAGACACATAGCATATTTCCATTGAAGCTTAGAGCACTGGAGACATGGGAAAGTATAGATATTTTAAGACATGTAACGTTAATACTGGGAGGATCATGCATACATTAAGAGACAAAGCTTGGTCACAGGGAAGATACAGACTACTCTAAGACATATATCAGTGCTGCACCAAGTATGGAAACTGTGTCCCTTACAGTATTCATTATCTTCCCTGTGGCTGGACTATGTCTCTTCAAGTATAAATAGTCGTCCCTGTATTCAAGATATGTCTATTACAGTATTTATACTCCCCCTGCAGCAATGTTAGGTTTCTTTAAATATTACACTCCATAGACAAGTCTTGAAAGATGTTTTAAAATATTCATACCCTTACCTATGAACACAGCTTGTCACTTCTCTTAAGTTTATCTATGTGCGCTAATGTGATTCTAAATTTCTAATTATGGTATATTACATGATGGATAATCCTCCTAACTCTCAACAGTGGTCACATAGTCTAACACGTCACTTGATTTAGACTGGATTGCGGAGACTAGAACTAGAAATAAGTAATCAATTAGGTGTACTAAGGGTGCTTTATCATAAATAGTTTAACATTAGCCCTCCACGAAATCGAGGGTATATTTCCCAAATAATATTCCTTTCCATTCACAGCCGACTTAGTGTAATATGAGTATTATCTGAATGGGTGCTCAAGACGTAATGAAAACCGTTTATAAAAGACTGATAAGTATGTTAATAAAACGCTATCCACTCCTGAGCTTTGTGTTAATATTATGTCCCCCCAGTTTTACGTTTAATTGTGCTTATATCAGCTACATAGGTTATTTCTGAGAGTAGAGCTATGGTAAGAAATGTGTGTATTGGTTGTATAATAAAATATAGTTTATGATCAATATCATCAGTGCTTCGAACCAACACATCCTATAGTAAGTAATATTGGAAGCTCACCATTGACTTATCAAGTACCTTACCAGCTTATACTTAAAATAAATTAATGTATGTTGATAATAGAGTTTGAATTAAAACACCACTTTACCTGCCTCCACAAATAAGGAATTTAGCAAAAACACATTTCCTAAAGTAATCATGGATATGATGCAAACATATTGTATGGAATATTTTATAAATATAATTTTGTAGTTGGTCATTTTAAGTTTGTAAATTATTCAGTTTCTTTAGAAGCCTCGAAAGAGCAGATAGTTACCACGACAATTTATAATTACAATAGAGCGTACCAACAATGATCTTTGACACATTATTTATTTCATATTTACAATAATATTATAATTATAATGATAAAATTATGCATATTTCCATTTATTCTTATCTAATACGAGTAGACTTTTATAATATATGTTTTTTCACATGTTTTGAAAGCCATTAAAAATACATTATATTTTTTAAATTTTAATAATATTTGAATGTTTAGATTTTCGTTACTAAATAGATAATTAATATAGCTAAGTAATCCAAAAATATAAGCTTGAATAAAAGATTGATTTATTCATGGTTAAGCTACGTCCACATTATGCTGGTGACATAGCAAATGCAGCACTGTGGCTTTGGTGTGAACGCTTGTGTTGGCCTGTGCCGGCGGCCTAAAACGTGCCACCATGAGGTCGGCGGCACGCCAGCAGGAAACCGACGATTGTAGGTCCGGTTCAATGGAAGCCATGTTGGCAAATTTAGTTTGGACGTGCCTGCAAGTCATCAAGCTCTGCGCAGTCTCCACTGATTTAGTTGTCCCTTGTCTTTCAACCCATAACATGGAGGGGTCGAATGAAAATGTTAATGATTTAATTTAGTTATATCGTGCTCGCCCTTTTTTGTGAGATCGTAAGTTAAAGGGATATAAATACCGTAATAAGAATCATGATGCGCTGATTGAAATAGCAGTGAGTTTGGATTTTGAATAGGAAGAGATTACCAGAAACACACAAAAAAATTGACTAGGCAATTTTTACTTTAATTAAAAAAGAAAAAGCTTGAATTCCGATGCAGGCTGAATTCCAATACTTATATGGGCGAAGAACACTTTCATTGGCTTTTCCAACAGCAGTCCTGCGTTGGCCTTGCCAATGAAAGAGCACGGCAAAGTGTGGACGTGGCTTTAGATCCTTGTATCCTGTGGTACCTGATATCCTGGTAGACTAGCCGTATTCCAAAGAATATACAGAAACAACAAATAAAAGGAAAATCATAGATAACTTCTATCAATCTAAGTTTTTTCAACAAGTAAATGGTGATAGATGTTATTACAACGGAACTTGCAAAAATAGGAATAAAATGATTCAAAATAATAATTGCAAAACCACGGGCTAAGCCCCTATAACAGAGGAACAAAAAGTTAAAAGAAACAAAACTTATGTAATTGTTGATGCTTAGAGAAAACGACAAGTGCATGCAAATCATTAGTCTCAGAATGAAGAGTGAAGCTCCACAGAAAGGCTTAGACATATTATAAGCAATAAAGTAGATAGTCTTAATTATATAGACCCGTTATAAACCTAAAGAGCTATGTGAGATTTCCATTCTCCCATAACATAGACAAAGAGAAAATCAAAATGAATAAATTTACCGATCGAAAAACAAATTTGTTGCCAGCAAAAGTGAAATAAATGTTTTCGAAATTGAAGAGACCAGCGTTTTATAAATAGTAGAATTACCAGCTTGAAGAGCAAAAGATAAACTTTTCAACAAGGACTACAAATAATGACATCACGGAGAAATAATACAGCATTACATAGAAAGTCCAGTGAGAGCGTCCTTCTTTGTCTAGTAATCGATTGCAGCCATGGTACTAGCCAGTCAGAATTCAGCAAATAGACGAAGTAGACTCATAATGGAATGCTCTTACTCTCCCGAAGGAGAGCACAAGAGAAAACTGCATAGCATAGGGAACAATTGTTGGTAAAACCATGATTTGACTGAACGTTAGAGGAAGGTTGTCACATTTCATGATGTTTAGCGTAACAAGGGAACTAAACACATTTTAGTTAATACAGAGAGCTGAAATTGCAAGCTAGACAGTGTTTCCTGAACTTAGTGCAGATATATTACTCTATACAGGGCTGGGTGAGATCCTCCCTCTGACCATATTATTTAACACCTCCTGTCCACCCGAGCAAGACTTGGGCAAATCGGGGACACCCACCATCGTCAATGACGTAGTTCCCAAGCCCCTAATAATAGGATTGGTGGCACCGTGAGGCCTGTTGTAGAAGAACGGTACAACCTTTTGTAAGTGAGCTTTAATAGTGGGGATCTCCACGTCCCTGTGTAGAATCACTTTGCGATCACTTCAGGGGCCATCCACAATTATCCCCAGACACCGGTTACGGACATATACATCCTCTTTAAAAATGTTTCTGCCAGGCGGCCCATAATCGATAATTGGCCTAAGCAAATGCTTGTACAGTGCCAATCCGTTGCACTTGAACATGTTGCTATACCTTTTCAGTAATGGAACGGGGCGACCAAACCTTTGAATTATCTTGGTAAGTCACTCAGGACATTGTAGTCTCAAGGTCAATTCAATGTACAGCGTAAGTCCTAGGTACTTATCAATGTTCGCCCCTCTGATCTGTTCTTCACACAGCTGGAGAGAAGCCTGTCTGTAGTACTGTCACTTTCATGTGAAAAGCACTGCGGTGATCTTCTCTACGTTTATACTCGTAATCCAGGTGATAAGCTACCCTTTCAACTGTGTCACATGAGTCTGGCGTCTCATTTCTACAACAGGTCCTCTGCAATACTTTAATATTAGAGCCACGTTTTCCTCACACAGTTCTGGCGTAGTTTCTGCGGATTTCAGAATGTCTTTCGCATACGGAATACAGAGTAGAGAGCATTCAAGGGTAACTTGGAGCACTCCAGCATTGATGTTTCTAGGTTGGAATGTGCCATTTACAACGGTTGTGGAAAATAATAGTGGGAAAGGTAAGATTGTATAAACTTAACTAGGTAAAATGGAAGGTTAACGGAAAGGAGTCCTTAGTGCTAGAGGATGTTGAAGGATTTTGTCATATCAAGAAAAAGAGCACGGGGCAGTCTTTTGATTTTTAAGTTTATCGTCACCTGGTAGACCAGGTAGAAAAGTTGGTGGAATGTCCCATGTTTGGCCTGGAAGTCAAACTCCTCTTACACTAGCATGCCCCATTTTTGAACATACCCCGTCAGATTTTTCAATAATAATCAATAGAGCACCTCTACCAAAGATTCAAGCAAGATGATTGGTCTGTAAGATGAAACTAGATACGAGTACTTACCCATTTTGTGAAAACAGAAGACGTTGGCTTTCTTCAAGAGCTCAGAGAACTGACTCAGGAAAATGAAAAGTTTTAATAACTTTCGAGAAATGATATTAATTTCAAGGGCAGGTTTCTGAAGCCCACGTTTCTGATGACTTCTGGTCTGAAGGCTTTGTTTAGTCCTAGAGCAGCTATTGCTGGCGATATTTCTAACATGTTTTTAGTTTTGGACTCATCTAAGGATCTGTTAAATACCAAACTTTGGACCCCCTCCTCGTGCGCTTTGTGCACTGTATCTGACGGGTTGTCAGTTGGTACGAAATGCGCGTCTTAGTTTTCAAAGATAGTTGACTTTTTATAATCAGAGATGACCAACCCGTTCTGTCCGACAGCCTTGGTGCGGAGACACTCAACACGCTCCTCATAATCTCACACAAGGATCTGTCCTATGCACCCAGGATCTCAATATAGTTTCCTCACATTCTCTACTAATATTTTAGAATCATTTCACGAATAGCATATAGAGTGTGGTTCCAGTTAATCTTTTCTACTGAGTGCCTTGATTTATTCCAAACCTTCCTCAACAAATTCTTTTCCCGAACTTATCTGATATTATAATTAGGCATTGAAGCCACCCTAGGACGAGGCCTTAGCGTCGAAACATTTAGCTCTCACTTGGTGGTGAATGTTATTGACATCACACCGTGATCGACTTCTTCTTCCATTTGAAAGGTAGGGGCAGGTTCCACCTTCTCTCTCAAAACATTTCTGAAACTCTACTTGTCAGTGAACTTCAGGTCAGGTTTTTCGGGGTCAATGAAGGAAACTACACTTCCCAGTTTAACAAGAAAGTGATAGTGAGAAGAGTCAAGCTCTGCTAGAAAATTCAGATCAAATTGATCTTTTGACTTCTGTGATGGCAATGAAGTCAATAACATCGGGGTGTCAAGACCACAAGGCCAGAATACCTTGTTGATCAATGTTGTCGTGGAGCTATCCACCAGTAACAACCATAATCCTAGATCCCAATGAAGGGTGCTTTGCGTTGAAGTCACCATTGATTAAAACGGAGGTGGTACCTCGTAGCTACGCTTCCATCTCTGATCCAGTGGCCTTGGGAAACCGACTCTGTGAAGAAAAGTAAATAGAAATGAGATGCACTGTGTGGGTGGAGGTCACCAATTGGATAGCCGATAGTTCTATGTGTTAGAGGGGAGGAAGCAATATGGCGTGATGGTCGAGGCCTCTTTGGACTAGGATGGCCATCTCACCCTTGGCCACATAAACAATTACAGTTAATATAGTTTTCCAATTTTTAAATTTTTTCATTTCACTATCCAATACGATCTACGAAAACGGGGTTCGTTTCTCTTCAATACATCATTAGGAACACAAAGCCAAGGAGTTGTTTCGCAAATCCCACGGTGTTGTTTCATGTGGATGATGTGCGAACATCTTTTGGTTTTGAAGGTACCATTCCAATGGACTCCATCCTCATAGTGACCTTGGATCCCTACACAGAATTGGTACTAGCGAGAGATTAAGAAGGAACTATTTGGCCATGATGTTGCACATCAACCATCCAAGCAACAAAGTGTCCAACAGCTATTGGGGTTGGTTTAAGGCACGCGTATAGAGCAGTGTACTTTTGAGGTCTTCACACGCAACACTTACACTCAAGTCAATGTAGATTTGAAATATATATAGGGAATTGCCCTTCAGTACACTTGACCCGTATTTAAACCCTGACTTCCTCCTCGTTGGAGACAAGATTTAGCTCTTTGTCTACGTCACGTCCGAAGTAGAAGGTGGACTAAAACCAGTTAATTTAATCAGTGAGGAGAAGCTATAATTATGAAAAGAGAATGAGAAAGCTAATATGTTTAATAATTATTGTACTTTTGCTTTAACCTTGGGAAATCTTGGAGTTCATCCAGAAAAATAACCCCTCAGTATATATACTCCACCAAAATTATAATGCCATCCTAAATTCAAGCCAGAATAGATGAGCTTGTTAGACATGAAACATGTTTTTAACAACCTTTATGTGAGGGACATACTAAATGGGATATTTTCATTGTATTTTTTGATAAACCCCAATTTTTGTGAGAAAAAAATAAAGGATTTGCTTATTGAGGTTGCTATTGCTTTGTTTAAGTGAGACTGTTTTTAAGTAAAACAAACTTGAATAGATAATATTCTGTATGACACAGGTTTGTATGATATTGGTTTCTCATATTTAGTTTGACTATTCTGCGGGGAAGGCTGGATAAACTAGCGCTGCTAGGGTTGACGAACGTATGACCTTCAAGAAGCTTATAGATAAGATAGAGGGCGAACCATCCCATTGTCAGACGGTTGATAGTTTTCCAGGACCGAAGGCGAATATCTTATCAATGTCTGAAAATCTATTGTTTTTGAGGAAGAAATGTTTAGTTTACTGGCAGAGGCCAACGAATATGACAGTTCTTTGTGTGAGGAAATTCATAACAGAGATCAATATACAAAATATATTTCAATAACCGCAATATATTGTTTGAAGTTGTTGTGGTAATATAAGAAAAACAGGAAAAGTAAAAAGTGTGAAATTTAATTTAATTTATTTTAAATTGGAATTCCCGGAGGGGTCGTCGATTATATTAACAGAAGAATATTCACTTTGCTGTAATAAAATATCTAAATTTTGCCAGGTATATAGTGGAACTACTCCAAATAACTAGATAGTTCTTATATTATATTTTAATTTTTTCTTTGAGAAGTGGAGAGAGAATATTCCGAAATATTCAAAACTTACAAAAAATATAATTAATGTATTGGAAGATACAAAGTTGTCGGGAAGGCTTAAGATCCACTGAAAACACATTATAAAAAATTAAAATGAATTATCTGAAATTGGGGAGGAAGAATGATCATCTGACTTGTCCCCCAAATTTTCCAAACTGATATTTTAAGAAATTTATTGAATGTTAGAAAATTTAAATATTGGCATGGATACAAACGAGAAGCAAGAAGTTAGAGGGAACTATTGTATGGAAGACTTTAAAAAAGGTTACAGGGAAATGTGAGGGTGGGAGTATATTTAGAGAAATAACTTTTATTTGAGTGAAAACATTGACATTTTGCATGCAATTAAATGTGAATTAAGTCTTAATTTATGGAATTTGGAGCTGGCGAAAGGGGGGAGTGTGAATCAAAAATTGTCTTAACTAAATGAACAAAATCTTCCCAGTGTTATAGAAAAAGAATTGTTCACTTTAAATAACCATAATAGTGTGATAATTTTAAATTTTAGAATTGAATTCTGGGAAATAATAGGGATGGTGTATTAAAATAAAACTTTTAAGTGAGTTTGAAAATAAAATAGCTAGGAATATTGCAAGATTAGGCCAAATATCAAAATAGTTTTTAAATAGTATAATTTTATAAGTTGTGGCTTGTCAAATGGTGGGAGTGGAAGTTTGAAAATTTTCAAAACTTTTGTAAAAAACAAAGATTTAGAAGGTTTTAATTAGATGTTTTGAAATGGGTTTGAAATTTCCTAAACTTATATAAAATTACTTTTTTTCAATATAATATTTAATTTGGTCAGGTGTGATTAGAGTCACCTCAAACACTTTGAAAACCAAAAATTTCCAAAAATTTCCAAAATCAATATAGTAAACACTTTCTGTATGTTAAATTTTGAAATATTTACTTACAACTACAAATACCTAGAAGAGTTTTAATATTATTAATTTTTAAACAAAGGTCAGTGATTTGGTGGGGGAGTTAAAGTTTTTATGCAAAAAAAAATGTTGTAAAAAATTTATATTAGCAACTAGTTACAAAGACCATCCCAGATATTCAGAAAATAAAGATTTGAAAACTACTTTCTGAAAGTAAGGGGCTCAAAATTTCAGAGTCAATTAGAAAAAATAAGCTTTAAGTGTTATAAAGTTGAATTGGCAGGTTATTTCAGGGACTAATATGTATATATAGACGTTTATTATTTAATTTATTTTGTTTGTTGAAATGTAATACTATTTTTTCTATTTTGAATAGTAACAATGTATATTATTTATTTTTAATTTACTTTAAGGCAAAGCTAGAACATTTTTAGATTACTTCCCCTTAATGACATTATGTTTTATTCACCCTCCCTATATTTTCACGTTTAGTCACATAGTTTAACTAATAAACGATTACCTTTAAAAATAACTTAAGATTTGGTTACTTTGGAGACTCATTAATTTGTTGTTGTTTTTTTAAACAAAAGAACAATTCTGTTTATTGAATCCCCATGCGTTTAAGAGGCACACCATATAGTACATTTATAGATTAATTTAAAATTTAAATTTTATATATTTATTTAAAATTCACTTTTTATATCAACTTAGGGTGTGCATTTTTAATAGTTGTATTAATTTAAGCCTAAATAAATATATTAATATTTTTCTTCAATTTTGAGATATCACACTGAGACTGTACTATGATGTGCGCCATTAGTAAATCCATATTTACCTCACAATCCATATTCGTAATTATTATTTTGTAATAGAGATTTCCCGTCTATTTATAAATACTAGTGTGACATACACTGGTAGTGTTCAACATTGGATCAACACTCTACCAAAGTTGGCAGTGGGAAAAGCCTTTGATCGCCCTCAACATGCATGTTGATACATCCCTCTACTGAATCGTTCCAGAAATATGAGTGGTGGGTAATTTACTGACAAGCCGGCTCTCTTCCTACAGTATATTGAACACAATCACAAGACTCTGTCTGTCAGAGCTTGCAACTATCTCCCTCTACTGGTTTGAAATGGTGTTGGATATGTTTGACGTCAACCCCGATTTGACTATGGGAGGTCGTAGTGCTCACGTACCCTCTGGATCTGGATGTGGTGTCTAGAAAATCTCGGATAGTAGGGGAGAGGGGGGAGATGGCAGGAAGGCATGTTCGGCGAGTTACCGCGGTGAATCGGATGGGAAGGATGGTTCAGCGAGTTACCGCGGTGAACCGGATAGGAAGGGTGGTTCGGCGAGTAACCGCGGTGAACCGGATAGGAAGGATGGTTCGGCGAGTTACCGCGGTGAACCGGATGGGAAGGGTGGTTCGGCGAGTAACCACGGTGAACCGGATAGGCAGGGTGGTTCGGCGAGTTACTGCGGTGAACCGGATAGGAAGGATGGTTCGGCGAGTTACCGCGGTGAACCGGATAGGAAGGGTGGTTCGGCGAGTTACCGCGGTGAA
>CABFVX010006242.1:0-22500 GCA_902151425.1 Timema shepardi
TCCAGTAGTTTCGGAGCCTATTCATTTCAAACAAACAAAAAATCAAATCTTTCCTCTTTATAATATTATAGTATGATTATTATATTTAAGCACTGTGTGGTGAGGAAACCCCTGCCTTCCAAGTCAGTTCCTAATATCATACTCAAAATTTAATTGGGAAGCCCTAGTTCAATCACGACCAGATGCGTTAGAGTAAACTTCTGGACAAACTGGAAACATTAAAGAATACATCCGCATTTGCCTCAATATTTTCACCAGCACACCATTAATTATCCGTGTAAGAGACCCTTTAGCTAAATACAAAAATAGACCTTTTAATGAAACGTTATATGATTTTCACTGAATATTAATAAGTTTACAATGTTCATTAGTTTAGAAATTGTTTGCATCAATTAAACTCTATATTCAGTAATAGTCAAGACTGGCTATTAATGCTTCAACGAATATGATCGTTAATAAATAATATGATCACGCTCAAAACAAACAAAACCTTATATTTAATAATTAATTCGAAACAAATATTAATTATATATTTACTCTTGGCTGGTCTGAGCTGGCTCTGTGAGAATATGTTTCCCTGATACTGCTGGTTGTAGTGGTGACTCACTCCTATAACCTGGTATCAGTAGGGGGCAGGGTGGGGGAGGGGGTTATCATTAATTATTGGGGTTTAAAATCTAAAAAATCGACTCTATTTACTTTCACGTATTCATACGTAAATTTATGTGACTGTCACTTTTGATAGATATTATCAATACCTATAAAATAATACTATTAATGTAATAAAATATTATCAATCTGTCCGCAAACAAATGTGTTTGTATTTTCTAAAAAAAAAACCACCATATTCCTATGAAAATTAGTTTGTGGATTACACAACGTCTCATTCATAGTTTGATCTAGTTACTAAATCTAGTCGACTAAGTAATCAATATATACATGATTATTATAAATCCTCAACATCCCCTTTATCCCTTGACCCGAACATATACATTAATTTCAGGTTCATTGGGCGTTATTTATGCTTCATAAAGCGTAATCACCAAATAAACTTATTTCCTACTGGTCGGCCCGACAGTGGTCTCTCGCCTATGAAAATGTAAGCCAAGGGTATTGCGTTGCGAAAGTGCATGGGAAATGTGACGGAAAGGAAAGTGGCCGGGGTGGTATTAAGGGGCGGGAAGGGGCTAGGACAATCAAATTCGGAGGATGAGAGGCAGAAACGAATGGCTATCGACATGTGGTTTACATGCGTTGACCAATGTCATTATTGTTACATCGATTTCACTTTTTGTTGTTGTTGTTGTTGTGATTCTGCCCAAAGGCTTTCTACTTGTGTGAATGGGTGAACCTATACAGTCAAAGTAATTTGCGTTTGTTACACTTTTCAAATAAATTGGATATCTGTTAGTTGTCCTCAATTAAATTAAGTAATTAAATTTTATAATGGAATGAAGGGGATTTGTTTGGTTTGAACATTTTCCTGGTAATGAATTGGGGAAAAAATTAATAGAAAAATTAATTTATTGACATTTTTAATTTGCTATCAACAATTTAGTTTTCATATACTTAACAAAATACATAACTAGCAATGTTGATTAATTAGCTAGTATTAAACTAATATGATAAATTAAATAAACATCAGTACTGACCATGTTGACTTTCAAAATATAGTGCTTTTAGTTTTGATTGACAATTTTTCTAATAAAGATATTAGGTAAAACTTTGTAATTTTGTATACTTTACAGGCACGTTTATATTATATTGTATCACACAAATATATAATATTTACATCAATAGCATTTTCAAATAAAAATGTAATTCACAAAGTTTTAGATATTTAAAAAATATTTATATTAACATATAACGGTTTTATTTAAACTTCTATTTCAGGAATGACTAGACATTTGGATCTAGTGTTCTACCCCAGAGCAGGTAAATTATTTGTGATCCACTACGGAACTACAGAATAATATTGTTGGTATTATTTATAAAAAAACCCATTTGGTGTTTTAGTAGTAAAATTATATTACATATAAAAATATACAATATATTTACTGACTGAAACTAAGTTTTTCATGAAATTACATAATATAACTTAACTGAAAACAGTATTTTCTCACTAAAAACATAAATTGAAGTTGATGCATGACACTGCAAAATCTTAGGATAGTGTGTTGATTGAGAGTTTTTAAATACTCAGGATCAAACAGTGGCATGTTTGTAAGTGCTCATCAGTAAGACAGCTTCGATATTTAGATTTTTACTATCTTCACTTGAGAAAAAGATGCAAATACTCTCTTTCAATTTCATTCTATCAATACTTTTTTAATCGATCGCCAAGGTGATCGACTGTGAGGCCACCTCTGTTGCAGATGGATGCGTTGCTCAGTCTATAATATATTGTAATTGTATGAGACTGAAAGGGTTCGGATCGTTTGCCTGACCAACTCATGAATCTGTGTTTGGGGTAGTTTTCTATTCTTTAATTGAGGTAAATGCTGGTACAAAAGTTATAAAATTAAAACTTATCATACTAATATAATAGCTTAAATCACTGACAGCCGATTGAATTGGACCGTACGACTAAACAACAATAGCAATAAAATGCCTTGCTACGGGTATTTAACGTGCTCATCCTTAGCTATCTTATTATATCACTCAAATTACAAAATAGCTTAAATATGTAAAATACACAACATCGTCACCCGAACGTTCATTGATCACTTTGAAGTAGAAACTTAAATTTTAACAGTCATATAAAAACTCTTGGTCATACCAGGTATTCTAACATGGGATACTTAACTTAGTAGATAGATTCTCTACTGTGTTGGAAAAATGTCTTATAGAAATAATAAAATAAAATTTAATAAAAGCGTAATATTCTTGAAATAAATAAATAAAACAAAATATGACAAATGTACACTAAGAAAATTTTAGAAAAAAATATCGTTTTTTAATCGAATAATATGACAATTAAAAAAACTTTCCTGAACAATATTCATTTAATTGTTATTTTAGTATAATGTAATGCTAATTTTATAGATATTAATAAATTAATATTATTAAAAGAGACCAGAATAAACAAGATGAGGTTTAAGAGAGAACACCAAACTTCTCCCAGGAAGAAAGAAGACGGGACTGAATGTTTTGGAAAAAATCACCAGATGGGGATCAACCTCAGGCTTTATGGATCAAATTCAAGCACTTGATCACAAGTATAGTTTTGTTGATAAGACCCTATAGAAAAAAAATATAAAGCTACTATTTTCTTTATTAATAATTTCATAAGTGATTATTCCTGGAGTTGACCTGCGAACATTTTTACACATACACTCGATTATATATATATATATAAATAAGTATTTTATATATATATATAAAATATTTCATAATATTTATTTTTTAAGATGTTTTCACGTACTTAAGGGAAAATGGGATATTAGCTGCTGGTATCTCACAGGTAGTAGACTCAGAATAACTCATATCCCTGATCTCACATTAAACGTGAAGATTAAATTCCGTCCCAGCCAGCTTTTGAAGTGAGGTCTCTTAGAGGAGTGAGAGTCTTAAATTCAACGCCTAAGCGTTCTAGACCTCATCCGTGGCTATGTGACATGATGCCGTACGTGAGCACTCTGATAGCACCGCGCATGCGCTCAGACGAACACATCTTAACGCGATGCAGAAGTTATTGGAAGATATGTAGGGTGAATCCATTCCTTTGTCTTAAATTGTGAATATTTAGACCGTCAAGTTGACTGTTACTACGCGGTTTCTACCGAACTTTATCCCAGGACCCTGGGCTCTGACGAAGCCCTCCAAGTACTATGGATGACCCGATCATGTCGTATGTATCAGTACAGTGTCGGACAGAGTGACCGCGCGCGAAATAGAAATTTGACGCCCAGTTGCCAAAGGTCAAGGTCTTTTATACCACGATATGGCCCCTTTTCGGCCTCGCTAGTTTACTCATTGTTATGAATTGTCAGCGCTCTACTGTAACCTCCAGATTACAATTACTTCATACATGCTAAGATAACAATTGTAGCACGTGTGTCCAATTGAATCATGTAAGTCAAAACCAACATTTAAATATTGAATTATTTTGTAAGTAGTAATAATCCTTATATATAATTTGATAAGCCCTTTTCCGGTAATAGAAATTACGAGGAAATTAATGAACAGTTTTTGACAAACGACCCCTAATCAATAATATTGAGCATAATTATAAAATAAAAAAGTTAAGTTATTAGATTCATGAAATTACTGTATACGTTTGGTTTCACGCATGATAAAATGATGTTTAAATATGTTTTGGTATGTATTATAATTTATTAGCCCCAAAACAGTCAAATGATCTTGAATAATGTTAAAAAAAAGCCATTTAAACAATCTAATTATGAGTTTTAGTGTTTTTTTTCATATAAAGGGTTTTGATGTTCATTTTTGCAAATAGTAACACAATACAAATACATAAGTTAATCTATGTTTTCATTTTACGTTTAGTTTTGAGGATATGATATTTAAAAGTAATGTTTTGTGTACCCCAGCTATCTTTTCACATTATTACAAATACAGTGAGTTAAGTCATGTTTCTATGTTGATAATTTCGAGGGAATGATATTTCAAAGTACCGCAATGATTGAGTACCACATCTATAGTTTTACATTCTCTCTCTCTCTCTCATACTCTCTCACGCTCTCACATACACCACTCACATACTACATAACACTCTCTATAATATAATATTTTTTCATTCTCTCTTTTGCACTTTATTTCTCTCTCACACACACTTTCTAACCTCACATACACTCTTTATCACATCATTTCTCTCACATTATTATATTTACTATACTTTCTCTCTTAAACCCTTTCTAAAACGATCTTCCTCTCAACCGCTATTTCTCTTTCTCAAACGCTCTCCTATTTCTCAAACGCTCCCTCTCTCTCGAACGTTCTATCTCTTGAGCGCTCTCTCACAAACGCGCTCTCTCTCAATCTCTCTCTCAAATTCCTTCTATCTCAAACTCTCTCAAATTCTATCGCAAACTCTCTGATTCAAACTCTTTCTCATCACAGTCTCAGTATCTCAAACTCTTTCTCATCTCAATCTTATAATCTTATAATCTCAAACTCTCTCTCCCTCTCAGTATCTCAAACTCCTCCTCATTTCAATCTCATAGTCTCTCACTCTCTCACTCTCTCTATCTCAAACTCAATCGCCCTCAAATCCACTGTCCCTCAAACCCACTCTACCTCTCAAACCCACACTCTCTCTCTTTCTCATACTTGCTTTCTCAATTTCTCTCTCTAACTATTTCTCTCAAACACTCTCTATCTCTTAAACCCTATCTCCCTAACTCTCTCTCATTCTAATTTTCTCTCTCTAAACTAATCTCTCCGTCTCTAACTATCTCTTTAAAACTCTCTCTCACACGCCTTCGCATTTTCTCTCTCTTTCACACTATATCTCTCCCAAAAGTTTACATTATCTTTCTCACACACACTCTCTTTCACTTTTTCTTCCACACTCTTTCTCTCACACACATTTTATCTACTCACACACACTCTTTTTTTCTCTTCTCCCAGTATTTCTATCTCTAACACATACACATAATCTCAATATCAATCGCTCACATTCACTCGATCTCTCTCAATTGCTCATTCTCAGTATCTTACATTAACTTTCTCACACCTCACACTCCCATTCTCACACACACACTCTCATTTTCACACTCACCCACACACTTAGTCCTACTCAATCACACACTCAAACAATTACATTCTCATACTATCACATTTCCTCATTCTCTTTATCTTATATCTTATATATAATTTTATAAGCCTGTTTCCATTAATAGAAATTATGAGGAAATGACTGAAGAGAATTTGACAAACGAACACTCATTTTAAAGAGTAGGTAATCAGGATGCTGGTAGAAATAGTGGCCTAAAAGAAAAACCCAATTTTCCTAGCTAGTTTTCCTTATTTTCCTTCTGTGTAGACAGTGGTTTATCTGTACAATAATTCTTTGTTTACATCACCAAGGAAACCATGATTTGTGTATAGCTGTATATAGGTAAATAAATATTTTTCTTTATTTAAAAATAAGATCAGCTCAATAATTGCTACTTGTGTTGTATATAGTATGATAAGCCCAATATTCTGGTATTTAAAATTACAAGAAAACAGTTTACTGATTTTGACCAAAGAATATCGATTTTAAATGCAAGGCTCCAGGAAACCGGTAGATAAAATATTTATGTTTAATTAAAAATAATAAGAACTCAATACTTACTTGAATAGTTTGGTGCAACAAATAGCTAGAAATCTAAGAGAGGGGTCGTTTTAAAGCTCTCACCGTGGCGTGAAGAGGGAAAATATACGTTTTGATTCAAATTAAACACCGAAAGCTAAATATCTACGTAAAGTTATAGCCTAAGACGAGTAACCTTTTAACTAGAAAACCAAATGAGGTCTTATTACTATATATATATATATATATGTATGTATGTATATATGTATTTTCCTGGTAAAAAATTTAGAAAACATTTTAGTGCGACAATCTGCAGCCATCGCTGCAATGATCCACTAAGTATACATCAAAAGTGACACTTGCAGATAACACGACTTGAAGCATGAATAGTTGAAAATAAACCTATTACATTTTTTAGAAATATATTTTTCCCCTGTCAAATAACCAGATCCTAAACCTAACCTAAAGGGGTTCCTCTTATGTACCAATTATTAAGGTCAGCGACAATTAAGTTTGAGAAATACTGGGCCTGAGTGTTTATGAATAATAACTATGAGAATGTCTCTAAGGTTTGTTCACAATCACATAGCCCAGCTCACACCCCGGCTAGCACCTGAATTAGGTATGTAAAAGTGCTCAAACTAGACGCCGAATTTTAATGCAGTTGTCTGGATTCTACTTAAAAAAATCAGTTGAATTGAGATCAGTTAAACAGTTTTACGATACTTTAAAAATACCAACAATTTTGGAAATAATTATTTAATTTTTTTAAAAACCAACCAATTTTTTTTCTAATTTCGTTGTTAAGTGAAGAATGCAGTAAACCGCTTTTCGATAAGTTTTCTGGTTTGAGCGTAGTCTTGTATCTAATTACCCAGTTAATCACCCGTGAGATGAACACTCAAGTATTTCATGATCTCGATTAAAATACGTATGATTTAATTAAACACTAGAATCTCTCGGGAGCACACAATAACTTACTTTCTGAGGATACCTTGAAATACTATTTATTAATATCGTCATCCCACCTATCATAGGACAAAAATGGAAGTTGATACGAGTTACCTTAGGATATTGTATGATGCGTGTTTATTATTTTATTGGTTTACTAGCACATTCGAAACACGAGTTTTATGGACATTACTTAAGGGATATATATATCCCTTAAATAATATCCATGAAACTCATATATATATATATATATATAATACGTATTGATAGAACCAACTTAGTGCACCCGACCGTAGTCCTAATCCCAACCTTTCCATTAAAGGCGACCAATTACAATGCGAGTCCTTATACATAGGCTGTTTTGTAACATCGGTGGGATGTACAATTTATTACCTATCACATGTACATAAATAATTATGGCTGATTAAATTGTATTAAAAACTATCATACTACAATCCTGGTCTGTTTTCATTGAAATCGATGTAGTGTGTTTTTTAATTTGAACAAACTGCAGTAATTAGGAGCTCTTAATTCCGTGACATCCACAAAATGTAAAATAAAAATGGGCGCACTCAGTAATTCTGATTTGTTGATCAAAATCCTTACTAAGTACATTTGCCAAACTATTTTTTCCAGCGCAAATCTACGGCCAGCTAGAACACACGAGCGATAACGGAAAGGGGAGATACATATAAATAAAAAGAAACATGTGCTTTTAAACTAGATGAAAATACTCCTCCCTCCTCGGAGGGTTGAGACCCGTTTTCATCGTCTCCATACATAACATCCCTCGCGATTGATAACAGCGTCGCAAGGAAACCGGCAACATTAATAGATATTTGCGGTCCACTAACGCGATCAGGAAAAGGGGAGAAGAAGAATGGCGGGCAGGAATGCGTGCAGAGGACAAAACTTTTGTTAAGGCGGTAAATTTCCTTTCCACTCCTCTTCCTTTCTTTACAGCGTGGTTTCCTGAATAGTTCCTTTTCTCACTCTTATAGTACTTTTTTTCCCTGCCCCTTCTACTTATTTTAACTGAAACCCTTTCGTCCATCCCCTACTCTCACCCCTGCTTCCGAAGATGCCTCCATCTCGTGGCTGTAAATCTGTATCAAGCTAGAGTCCAACATGCATAAACTTTGGCTGTGCGTTATCATAGGGCTGTATTAAGTGTCTAAAGAACAAGTTACTGGCCTCTTGTGTCACGTGGTCTAGGGTGCCAAGCTCACCAGTGCCGGTGATGGGAAGGTCAAGATACCTATGTTAGCGCTTCTATCTACTGAACTAGAACTACCGAGCTCAATACTCGGCCTCGCTATAAAATCTATCGCTGGGGCTCTCCATTTCATGACGATGAATTAACGGACGGGGTTTTGAGTGCTGTGTCTGATATTGAAATGAATTAGTTTGCAAGTCGTTTACTGATATAATCATTCGGTTCTGAAAGTTTTTTTACTCAGGCTAAATGTCCCAAATTAAATAAATAAATAAATCTAAAGTGAGAGTTACTGTAGGAAGGTGGAAGCGCATAAATTATTATTTTTGTTATTATTATTATTATTACATATTTTACTAGGAAAACAAAACTTAATGTAAGCTAACAGGTTTTGTGAACATATCTGTGACTAAATTTGGCTCTAAATATAGCAAAAATACAGGAATAGTTCTTATTTCCTACCTTTTCCGTTGGGGTCTAATGTAGACTCCACCGGACCTCGAACCAAAGTATATTGGAGGTGGTTGGCCTTTGAATGAATCTCAAGGCCTTAACAGTCATTTATAACAAAGATAACCCAATTTTTATAGCACTAAACGTCCTAAAACCTCTTAAAATATTTATGTATTTTTATTTTGTATTTAATATTTGATTGCTAATAACAAACAGTAAACAAGCCAGATAAATTATATTTAACTGTACAATATAAAACTACAAATAAACTCAATAAAAACGACATGAAACATACCGGAGAAGTATAAAATACACATTTTTAACGATGCCAAATAACTTACGAATGAATAACTCGACAGCTATGCGCTGAAAACAAGTTTTTCCCCTTTATAAAAAAAATAGGGTTCCAATCGGTAATTGAGCTATCACTAACAACTAGAGTTCATTATACCTTAGAGAACGTCTAAGTCTTGTATGGTGGAAATCTCTTGACTACAAAGGCCGCTATTGGAGTCTTTTGATCATTACTAGGTATTATTATATATAAAAATATTGAAAAATATTGAGGCGGGAAGCTAGTACATAGACGTAGAGTATCTTGGGTCCGGCCAGATTGACAAGCGCGCCAACGAGCTACTGTGTGGATAAACTGGCGAGCGAGCGCGTAACTGATCCTAGTTTGTTCGTGAAAATGTCTCTGTCAATTACACTTCACGCATCTCAGCTCCTCGGAAATTCTTACAAAAAGTATTGAATATTTATAAAAAAAGAAAAAGTAGGAATGGTGATTTTTATTTGTAAAGGCCTACTTTGATTATAATATTGAAATATTAACATAATGGGTCCATATACATATATACATATATATACATATGTATAATTGTTTATCGTCTTAACAATTAAATTAGGCTGTTAGTAGTAAGTGTGATAATCCTATCAATAATAAGAAAAAAAGTCATGTATCATGTCAAATTGAGAAGTTTTCCTATCACTCAATGGACCAACATACAATAATATTGCCTAGCGCCTGTAAACTAGACTGTTCCGGCTCGAGCGCGCGCGCTTGAAAAATAGAACCAGTTTTATCTTTCAAGCGCGTCTCTCGGGTCACTCACACGCGCGCTCCAGTCTTGGGAAGGCTCCCAGTCAAGTGCTTCAAGCATATATATATATATATATATATATATATATATTAGGAGGATTCAACACTAAATCCAGAGTCTCTCACGATAGTCATATTGTACCTTAAAAATAACAAAAAGAATAAACACGGAAATAAATGAAATGCCGACTAATAAGCGTTGACATGGGATTCAGGTGTTACTATGATAGGATACAGTTTGATAAAATGTACCCAAATCAGCGGGCAAGCGGTCTAAACGCTAATCTCATCTAGTATGGTTTTACAGTGACCAGAAGTTTGGGGTTTGAATCCTAGCTGGGCTTATTTCCTAAATAATGTTCCCAGTTTTACTCCACGCAAGTGCGGTTACATTTACTTTAAATGTTACTTTCATGCTCTCTCTCTGGAAATTATTGTAATTAAATATGAGTACTAGAAACATACACGGCGAAAAAAATGTTGACATAATAATTCCAGACTTAAAACATAAGAGGAAGAACCTTGATTGATATCTTAAAAAGCTAACTGATCTAATTTCAGGTATTCATACTTCCAAGTAATGCATTTTTAACTATCATTTTGGGAATATTTGTTAATTTTGATAAATATAAGTTATATGTTGTGACGATACTTAACATTTATTGAAAAATGTTTTTTCCAATTCTTTTAAACTCGTATATTTAACATATGAGCGATTAATATCTTAATTAAGGGAAGCTGTGAAGGAGGTTGGCAGCTTAGAGGAAAGGCACTCTCATTACCGTATTTTCAACCAGAGTGGTAAATAAGACGGCGGAACGTCCTTTGAAGTGCATTCAGCAGGGTTTTGATTCCCAACCACTCGGGTCTTCGACAGACTTGTTGAAATAAGAGTATGGAGCCCTAGACCAGGTGATCACCGGTACTATTCCTCTGGCGTACCGACTTCTTCCTATGCCGTATTGACTTCTTCCTATGCCGTACTGACTTCTTCCTATGGCATACCAAATTCTTCCTATGCCGTATTGACTTCTTCCTATGGCGTACCGACTTCTTCCTATGCCGTATTGACTTCTTCCTAAGGCGTACCGACTTCTTCCTAGGGCGTACTGACTGTGCACACTTAGACATATTTAGTCCGTTTCCCTTAAAGGTAGCAGCAGGCTTAACATTGATTGGTCATACTATACCGCTGTCTTGTAATCTATAGTACGATTTTGGTATTAGGATATTAAAAAAAAAACATACTTTTTTGTGATCAACAATAATTACATTTTACCGCAGTTTTGCTGTTAATTTTTACGTATTGATGATTTCTATCAAAAACAACAGCTACAGATCACATGACTTGACGCATGAATACGTGAAAATGTATCTATAGTTTGTCTATGTTAGGAAGGAAACTCTGTTTGGTTCTTTTTACTAACAAAATTCCACTATATATTAGAATTCTGAAAGGGAGAAAGGTCTTTTAGACGTCCTTTCTTATTACAAACAAGGTATAGTTAATTTTCTAGCTGTCAGATAAGGCCCTTCCAATGAAAATTGGACTATACATCAGTGGAACCAGAGGAGTTGAACCTTCTGCTTTCAAACTGAACGGGAGATACAGTCGAGTCTGTTCTACGTCTATATAAATAGATGTAGTAAAGTTTTTCTTTCACTTTGATATGTGATTCTTACTCTCAGGTAAGCTGATCGTTAAAAAAAAAGTATATCTCCTCCTCGTCTCCTCTGTTCACTTCTCTCTATGTGTGTGTTTGTGATGTCATGTAGCGAACAGAAAGAAAAATATTCCGAGCACTTTCATCTTCAATGGGAGCGTAAACTCACAAGTCCATCTGCGTCGTTTACAGGGAGAATAATATTTACATTTCGGACAAAGAAAGGACTGTTACTTTATATAACCCTGGCAGAACGATATAAAGTAAAGAAACGTTTTTGATCTTTCGTTCGTAAAAAAAAAAAGAGAGAAGAGAAAAATACTTTTCAATTTTTACGTAAGAAATACCTTGTAGACCTTTATTGGCTTATATAAATGTCAATGATGCTCAGGTTTCGAATCGATTGCTGACTGGGATTTATCCACTGCGTGGTTACCGTAGTGGCCTATGCAAAAAAGGCTGAAGATGGATCCCTTTAAATTTGAATAGCCCAAAATCCCATTGGAACAAAAATATTTCTTTACATGTTATTTTTCATTTAAAAGATGTGCTTATTTCTTTTACTATCCGACAAATTAGCTCAGTAGGTAGCGTGTCCGTCTATTGAGCTAAGAGGACTCTTCCCTCCGATTCCGGGCTTGGCCGAAAACATTACCATTGGTGAAATGTGGGTTTACCCTTCCACATTGATGAATTAATGGCTGGGGACCGGATGTTGTGTCTGATATAGTCTTAAGTTAGATTATAATGGCGTACAACAGGACTATCAAGCCGGTATTGGAAAATAAATGGCTTGAATAAAAAACTGACCCAGGTCCACCGGTTGAAAACAGTAATTTATATAAAAAAAGTGCTTATTTCTTAGTAATATTTTGTAACATAGTATTAACAATCGACTTGGCCTAAAAAAGTTATGCAAAAGTTTATTTAAATCTTTTAGAAAAGCTTTTTGAATTTGTGCGTCAATGCCTTATCACGTTTTTGTCCTGGTTTATCTCGTATCCATATTTATTTTTCACAGATTACTTCATTATTATGTTCTAAGCTATGATTATTAACGGCTTAATTTATGGTGAAAAAAATTAGGAAGGTTATTAAGAATAAGTACATCCACATTAGCATTGTGTGGACAGGAAACCCACGAAGATAAGTCACATTTAGATAACCGCCCTCTACCAATGCATCCGGCCAAGATTCGAACCTCGACCTCCCCATAATCCAGTCTATTGCAAGATTGACGTTTTGTACTACGTAGCCATCAGTGTAGGCCACTAATTAACTTAGGTCAGTGGTCTATGCACGGTATTTAATATTGTATACTATGCATACACTTTAGTGAGATGATTTGTTAAAATTTTTTAAACAGTTATATTTAAGGCTTTTTACCCCAACTCTCCCTCTACGCAATTGCGGGTTAACTTTATCTAAATTCAACCTCCCTCATCCCTAACACATTAGCGTAATTAATGCATATGCGTATAGACCCGGATGGGTAGTAAGACGTGGTGGAGAAAAATTAATTAATATTATTTATTTATTATTTAGCACCGCATCTTACTACCCGTTTGGGTTATACGATTAAGTACTAATTACGCTAATGTATTAGGAATTGGGAAGGTTGAATTAAAGGAAGTGAACTCGCATTTGCGTGGAAAACCATTTAGGAAAAACCACCCCCAGTTCACCCGACTGAGATTCGAGCCTCGATCTCCCATCCTCGGCAGTTGAGCTCAACACGACTAGCGCGTTAGCCAAGTAAGCCAACGAGGCGGGTAATTAATTAATGTATCAATCTGTTTGGCTCCAATTATTGATTAATTCACATTACTACATATATTTAATATGATTTACACGTGTGACACATGTGTCAATTTGTACACGTCTGATCCCTTGTACAATCTCTATCTTTAAATGAGCCAATTTATCAATGTCAACTCCTGTTTTCGGACCTAAGAGGAATTAAATCATGTGCCTGGGAGGTTCCGGTGAGGACATTATACTGAAAAACGTTAATCCAGTAGTTTTATGAGCATTAATAAACCCCCTTCATACCTGCGCGACTAAGAATTTCATCTGGACCACAGGTCACACGGTATAATCCGTAAGTCTCGCAATATATTGGATTGTAGGGGCCAGTTTGATCGAGGTTGGAGTTTCGATTGTGTACAATGAGGGCGGTTTTCCATGTGATTTATCACTGCCAGTTTTTATAACCCCACTCTTCAATAATACAGGAGTACTTATTGCTAACAACTACCTTCCTTAACCCATTAGACTAAGTCAATAATGGCCTTGATGTCAAACGTACTTTTTTTTTAACACTGCTTCTTACCACCCGTTCGGATTATACACTTATGTATTAATTACGCTAATGATTTTAGGAATTAAGGAGGTTTAATAGAGAGGAAGTTCACACGCATTTGCCTGGAGGTATAGTAGAAAACAAGCTAGGAAAAAACACCTCAGTGCACCCGACTGGGAACGAAACCCGATCTCCCCGCCTTCAGCAGTCTAGTCTAACACGAGAGTAGCATGTTAGACCACGCGGCCACCAATGCGGGTCTGCCAAACGTATTGATAATAAAATAAGAAATACACTTAGCGGTGAGCACGCAGACTAAATGTTAACCTTCTCTAGTATGGTTTGCCGGTGACGGGGAAGGCCGGGGTTTGGACTCAGCAGGATGTACTGATTGTGATTTTCCCTCAAATTTTCTCACTATACTTAACTCAAATGTCAGTACATTTCTTCCAAACGATACCTTCCTAGTCCCTATTCCATTGGAGCGTTTAAAATGTGTATCGTCCGAATGAGAAGAAATACGCTTTATTGGCATGATGGTGAAGTGATTGTTAAAATAATTTACCTCACCAGTGAGCACGTGGACTTAGTCGTTAGTCTCGTCTTGTCCGACTGATGGTAAGATGCGGGCCAAAGGTAAAGAACGTTTATTTTATTTCGGTGCGACTCTACATACAAAGCCCGCTTTAGTTGTGTGCCGCCATTCATCAAGACATCTCCTTCGGCGGACCCCCGGCGACTAAAACCAAGCCTCGGACGGATTCATTCAATCAGGACGAGGCCCATTTGCTTTTCAGAGTTCACGACGAGAGTGGATTGGATAAAAAAAAAAGAAGAAGAAAAGGAGTACTGATACAAATCGCACTGTAACGTCCTTTAACGGAGTGATTGAAGAATCAATAGTGTAATAGCGACCCCGTGTGTTGTTATAAGGATTTACAAGGACTACTTTGTGAGCACATAATGTATTGCGCTTTTAACGGTTCCTTTGTTTTATGAGCGTGATTTAACAGAATGGCATTTACAAATCTTTGATACACAATTGTACCTCCTTAACGCTTATTTTGATATGCGTTATTTACGCTTAATGATTGCCAAACCCTTCCTTCACCTCTGACAAGACGTGTATTAATCACAACTTGTGAATGTGTGGAATACCAGGCCTCCACCGTGGTTCGGATTCCACGTTAAACTGTAGGTCCTCTATTTCATCTCACATTCACCCAACCATTACACATTAGCGTAAGTGCGTATAACCCGAAAGGGTAGTAAGACGCGGTGCTAATAATAATAATAATAATAATAATAATAATAATAGTAATAATAATATTTACACTTTAAAAATAATAATAAGAGAATCCTTCTTAAGAGCCCGTGTAACCCCACGGCTGACACCAAACTTTGATAGCTAATACAGCTCTAAACGAACGTTTCTTCCTAGTGCAGTTTTGTGGAGTCTTCATTAGATAACGGGGGAATTGAGATCAGTGAAACCGCTTAACCATATTTAAAAAGATACAAAAAATAAATATTTTAAAACGAAAACTCTTCCAAGCCTAACCCAATTCCTCTATGGTCAAATGAATAAAGAAATCTTCAGATACGTTTTCAGGTTCGAGTATAATCTTGTTTATAATTTCCTGGTTTATCGGTCAATGGTTGATCTTCCTACGCGTTGTGGGATAGGTTCCATTAGAAAAAGTAAATGAGGTATGGTCATTTCGTTGTCGGAAGAGAAGTTGATGAGGGGGGAGTGAGCCATCTTATTTTAAAATGGGGCACAAACAGTAATAGGATTTGAAAGGTTGAACATCTTTTGACTAAGAAGCTTTAAATGAATAAGTTAGAATCAGATCCAAAAGTTGTGTAAGTCTTGAATCACTCAGGAGAGTACGCGTAAGTTTGACTCGAAGATATAATGGTGAAGGCTGAATCACCATGAGAAATAGGCCATTAATTAGGACAATTTTAACTTCCGAATCTGTTATTTAACTATAAGAAAAACCGCATTGGTGGGTACTTTTACTAAATAATGTGTAGCGCTTTAAAGGGTTGGCGTAGCTTGTAATGGAGCTTTAGTTGGCGCTAAATACGCTGACTACACTAACTGGTAAATAAGACATGATAAGTTAATACTTTAAAACATAATATTAAATTGTATGTTGACATAAGAGTTTAATCGAGCAAACAAACAAACAATTACAAAGTAGTGGCCAAAGCAAAATCCATTATTTCCTATGTTGACCGGCCAAATGGGCCAAAATACCTCATACAACAATAAGTTAATAACTGATACACTCATAGAGTGAACTCGGGGTGAAGCTCCATGGGTATAATCTCTCATCCAGACTAAAAAATTTAGCTAGTTTTATTGACTATCGTCTCACTCTTAAAAGAGCTACAATTACACTTTCTAGAGCGAAAGACAAAACTATGGCTAATTTAAGTTACTCCCCGATTGGGAGAGAAATACCACGAACACAATATAGTTGCAATAGTGAGTTTTTGGCAACAAAACATTTAAAGCATAGCGACTGACCAGAAAGGCATAGCCAGAACCAACACAATATTTAAGATTATATAATCCTATTATAAGAGGTGAGAACGATATTTGCCAGTGAAGCTAGCATTGAAATGTTAACCATCTAGTATTGGTTACATAAGTTACAGAGAACTGTCTATCTGTCCCGGTCATATAAACACCGAGATTATATATTAGAGAAAGTGGTCATTCAGGATTCTAGGCCTTTATACAGTAAAGGCTGGTTACTAATTAGTATTACTTGGTATCATGAGTTTAACCACACTCAAGCATAGGCACAAACTATATCAGACACAGGTCATCAACAATTAGTAAGTTATCGTGCAGCCCCAGAAGGAAGTCAAAAATGAACATCTAATAGGGGGTGTATAACATTACATCGCAAGTCCATTACATCACGTTTTGGGAACAAATACATTGCAAGTCCATCACATCACATTTCCCCCACCTCTCTATACACAGCCAACCCTACTCTGACGTACAACCAATAGGATTGAATGGGCGTATATATATAAATACATCGCATGCCCATTACATCGCGTTTTCATAAACCTGTAGCATTCTACAGGCTCATTTCATTGGTTCCATTTCATCAGGTTTATAAGTTCATTCGCGAGGTTAAGAGTCATGACAATGACTCGGTACTCAATCAACAAATCAGCCCTTTCACAGATGACCTGGCTTGGCATTACAGTCAAGTTAGATATTCTGTGTCGGGCAACAGCCGAACGGCGACATCGCGTTTTTGAACAAATACATTGCAGGTCCAACACGTTGCATTTCTCCACCCCTCTACACACAGCTAACCATATTGGCCAACACGATCCCAACAAGCTGTGTTACAATATAAACGCACTCCCAACTTGTTAGGGATGTTGGCCAACATGTTGGTGTTGGGAGAGCCGGTCAGAGCCATCAAGTTGTGTTGGGTTGTGTTGGATCATTTGCTAGAGATAATAAACAACCAGCCCAACATGTTGGCCGAGTTGGGAGGTTCTGCGCATGCGCTATTGAGTTTTAGGAATGTCTAACCTTGGTGAAGCATGTGTCTTATTTTAAGATTAGTTTAATTTTTAAAATCGGGGCTTGCATAATTTTGTGATCATGGAATGAAATAAGGCTAATAGAGTTAAACTAATTGATTTAAATTTTGAAAATGGAAAAATTACACCTGAACACGAGAATTGAACCCGGGACCCGTGTCCAGGTGTCCTTTTTCAATTTTCAGAGTATAATATCTAGATGGAGAATTCCTCACTAAAAAAGAATAAATAATAATAGCTTCGGCTACTAGATTCGTAATTGAGTTATATCAAAAGTATTCTGTTCTTTGTGATGTTACATGTGTACAAAGCTATAATCTACACTTTACAAATGTAGGTAACTCATTATTACCAAATACACACCTTCAATTAGACGTCCAGCAAAAAAAAGAAAATAGAAAAAAAAAGAAACTTCAAATGCCCTACCGTTTCTTAAGTTTTGGTTCTTCTGCAAGAATACACTTCCTGTCATCAAATAAATGAAGAAACGGCAAGTAATAAGTCATTATACATGGCTATAAATGTGTAGATTGATTAAAAAAAGGTGGAAGAACCAGGATGTTGTTCCAACAAGTTGGTTAGAATAAACACAGCTTAATTTTTCACGTATCTTGTCTTCCAGCATGCTGGATCCAACTCGTTACATAATAAACAAGGCTTCCCTCTCACTATGAAGGTAGGTTTGGTTGAAAGGATTATGTGCCTAATTCCCCTTGTTTGCAAAGTTGATTACAAGGATAGTGTACCCGACTCTCATCTTGAAGTTAAATAGTTAGTTGTATTTAAAAAGTATTCATCTGTTCCAGACAGAGCAAAAGTTAGCATATCCACTCTCATGTATTTCAGCCACCTTAAACTTTCCATTTGGAAGGAGGAGAGTTTCTAACTTGCCAGAAATCGAATGTCCTTAAACAAACTTGGAGACTTGAATTTGTAAATTCCAATTGCTATGGTGCAACGAAAATCAAAGATGAAATAATAAAATAAGAATATAATCTTCAAATTAAAAATATATGCGATGTAATTGTATATATACACCCCTTCAATCCTGTTGGTTGTACGTCAGAGTAGGGTTAGTTGTGTATAGATAGGTGGGGGAAATGCGACGTGATGGACCTGCAATGTATTTGTTCCCAATGTAATGTTCCCGATGTAATGGACATGCGATGTAATGGTGCCCACTATCTAATAGGGCGTGGGCCACGCCAGAAGGGCAACGACGAACCCACAAGTTGCGCACTGCAAAACAGGTGAACAAAATGCACATAGGTTCACAAGTACAACTAACAATTACCTAACTAGGTCTCAATATCAGACCTTTAAAAACCTAAATTCCTCTTTTCCTATCAGAAGGCACTGCAGACAGGGACATGGTCATACAGGCAAGGGAGTGAGATACACTCCAATGAAACTACTGGTCTTAAGGAACAAGTAGAAAGAACAAGAGATATGAAAGATACCTCATGACGTGGTCAACATGAATTTGACTATCAAAACTTAAACCCAATTATACATAATGTAGTCGATAAATTTTATCTTGACAAACACTCTTAACTTGTAAGAATAATCCAAACTGAATTACATGAATGAACATAGAGCCTCCTACTCCTAAAATAAACAAAAAAATATAGAGGAAGAGCACGTAGGCACCTAGCCATGACGTACACACCCTCTCGAGCCCCGTTGAAATCCGCTCAGTTCACTTAATGGTCTAGATTAGTTGAGTACAGAGTGGAATGGAGGCCCGTGCGTGTCCGTGCGACTCTTCTCACCGAGCCATTCTCACCCAGCAATGTTCCCGAGGCGTGGCATGTAACAAACTATATTATATAATTAATATATATAATTAGATATCAATATATATTTTATTATGTGAAGTAATTTTCTCTATTTGGTTTAGTTTTTACGGGCAAGAACTGGCGAGCCCGCTACAAATGTCAATCTAATGTAGTCTGATCTACCAGTGACGAACGGGGCGGTAGGAGCTTAAATTCCTGCCGGGCGCACTGAGGATGTTTTTACTAAATGGTTTAACACACTTTCTCTCTCTACACAAAAATAAGGGTACATTTCCTCTACATTATATTTGCCTCATCCCTAACACGCTCTATTAATTAAAAATTCATGTAGTCCAGACGGGCAGTAAGCTAAAAATAAACACATAATTATAATTTTGACAGTTAATCCTAAATAAGTTTTTAAATGAATTTGTGTACTGTAACACAAAGGTTTTAAATGATCCATAATAAATTATTACTCTTTATAATATTACAACATACACAAATTTATGCTTTAATTTATGGAAATATTTTCACACCTTGAATAAATAGTTGATTATCTTCTGATTATAATCGTGAAAATTGGAATCAATAATTTTGATTGATAAAAACTTTCATGAGAGTTTAATATCTAATTAGTAATACCTATTAAAAACTAATAGTAGGACCTAACTATTTAGAATTAATGACAATATATTTTAATGGTTTATTAATTTATGAAATTTGTGCTTCCCTTTTTAAAATAGCGAATTAAATCTAGAAGAACTGATGTAGAGTTAAGTTATCTAGTAAGTTGTATGTTGATGTGATACTTTGTTTTATAAAATACATGTTAAATACCTTTGATAAAGCAATTTAAAAGTTTTTAACAAAACAATTTGCAGAAAATTAATTTAAATGTTACGTACAGTAAATTATTTAATCAATTTTCAGCCAGAAATATTATATTGTATTAAATTACCAGTGTCTGATTTATAACTGACCAATAAATAATTATAAACTCTAGAAGAACACACTATTAATAGTTGATTATAAACAATTAATACTAAGCATAACAAATAAATTTCTTTTAATTAAATAAAAGTTGTAAAGTCTACAATATGAATATTATATTTACAATTTTTTTTACAAATGGTTTTTATTTAAAAACTTTTTTTTAACGTACTATACATCTGTTGCTTTGATTCGGATTTTTTTTAAATCAATTAAAACAATTTTGCTCCGTATACCGATGAAATTGGAAAGAGTCATCCCAATCTTTTATGAAAATTTCTTTGTTTACGTTTTTGGTTGACTGGCCAGCTATTATTCTTCCAATATTTTTATTGTATAAATTGGATTCATTTGTCCTTAATATGAGAATATAAATGTAAACTAATGAAGCACAAGTGCACACTCAATCAAATGATAAAATACAAAGCCATGATATTTTACAAAATTGTTAAAATAACGAGTTTACTGTATTTTTTAAAAGATCTAGGAATAATTTAATGCTTTTTTCATCACTCATATATAAAAAAGGACAGAAAATATGAGTTTTTATTTTAAAATCAAATATTTCAGCCCATAAATTGAAACAAATTAGAATGTGAGCCAACACAATCATTATGCACATAATTATGTAGAATATAACATTGAACTACAAAGTAATATTAATTGGAGACCCCTTCATATATTTGTGTTTTAAAATGGCTTTGCTTTTTTATATTTTATTTTTATTACTATCATAACTCAATTGGATGCAAATAATATCAAACTTAAAGTCATAATGAGAAGCATAAGTCTAAGAAGGATTAAATATTGCGAATAAAATTAACTCCTTTCTATAAATTATAGTTTTACTATGAGTTAAATTAAAATATTTAGAGTAGTTATTTAATGTAAGATTTAGAATCACAGTACACGAATTGTAAGTTAGACTAGATTAGTGCAGTATGACAATATTAAACGCCAAATATAGTGTAGCCTACAACTTGGCAATAAGATTAATTTAAATACAAATATATTTATTTTAGCCATCAATGGGAATCGAATAAGTATGTCGTGGATCTAAAACTGGACCTAAGTTGAGATGGAAAGAAAAGCGATCCAAGCCCAGTATTTTTTTTTTCAATTTTTATGAGATTTTATTTTTTGTGAACACAATGAATAAAATATTGCTTCAGTAAATGCGTTTGGTTTGATTTTTAAAGCACAGTAATTTCAACATTTTTTGAATATATCTGCCATTAGTATTCTGGAATTTCACGAGAACTCTTTCTCTTCATTCAAAAGTTTCCAATAAATTGTCAATATCCTCTTGACAAATATTCTATAACTGTTGAGTTTATTATGTGTAGATAATTAAAATAGACTATCTTATTTATTTTGACTAAAAATCTTTTGTTATATAACAAAAACATACTGACCCTAATTAGCGTTCCTTTTCATCACACGTTAAAACTCAGGGATAAGCAATTAATTGCGGTACTATTTTGATATGACGTGAAATTAAAGTTATATTAACATTATTGAACAATAAAAGTTAAGATGTAATACACTCATGATATCGGTACCACCAATCATATCCATAAAACTTAATAGTGTTATGGCGATATTTTTATATCATTCCCAAAACTTTATTTCGGATACAACACAACTCACTTATCATAAAGTTGTTCAAAACTAAAAAAGTAAAAATAAGTTGGTCAGGAAGAACAAAAATACCAAGATTGTTTTACAATATTTTGACCACATCGACAGCATATGCGGGTAAGGGTGTGATGAAACGGACCGTGATATTTCCCTTGACTTACTTGCCGAAATAAGCGTAAGGGACGTATCCCAGAAAATACATGACAAAATATCCTGTATAAACATCAGTACCGGCACAGAAACCACCCTCGTGGAATGTCGTAGGAATAAAAGAGTTTTGAACAACTACTGTTTTGTCCCTCCCCCCCTTTTCGATACATTGAATAATTCAATATTTTGAGATATATAGATGGAGGGAGTATTGTTCAGTATTTTTTTGTATGGTGAAACGCTGCAAAAATAGTCTTCATAAATATCCATTTGACAATTTTATTCGAGAAGAATATTATTCTTGATTTGAAAAATCAAAACAAAAAGCTTACCATAAAATACACTATAACATTTATTTCTAACACTAAGAGTTAATTCACTGAAAGGTACTAAATATGGTCCCGTA
>CABFVX010006242.1:23989-42024 GCA_902151425.1 Timema shepardi
ACACACACACACACACACACAGTTATTGGGAAATAAAGTGGCAACGTTCGAAAATCCGCAAGGCTTTTGAGAACGTTGAATTGCACAGTTTTTGAATGAAGAAAAGTGGGTGGGTTGGTAAAAAAAGAAAAGAAAAAGACAAAGAAAAAAAGAGTACGGGCTGGCAGAAGTAGGAGAGGATTCTTAGTTCTACTAATGCTGGTGATGACCTCACGTCGACACCTTGGCGAATTCTTTATACCTCCAGAAATTCATCTCACCCTGGTACTTCTCTTTGCTTCTTTACAACTTCGCAATGGCACTAGACACTAAAAGAAAAGGGAAAAAAATCTTCAATTTCTTCTTTCTTTTCCAATTTTTTTTTCACTGTTTCTTTCTTCATTTTCTATGGAAGAGGTCGTTGAGAAATGATTTATGGTGTGATGCAAGAACATGAGAAAGTAAGAGAGAAGCAGTAGACTAGGAGACTCGGAAGTTTGTGGTTAAAGGAAATAACAAAAAAAAAGTGTGAGTAGGATAAAATAAAAAGATAGTGTGAGAATGAGAAAGAGTTAAAGGGAATTCCTGATGTAGCACCACAACTAGAAGAAATGTGGATATGAGTTATGCATTTGCCCTTCCTATATTGTTCCCACAACATATAGATTTCCCCCTTCTATTTTTTTACTTACTTCCCTAGGGAATGGCGTTAGATTTCGAGTTTGTCAAAATATATGGACTTACAACTCACTTGAAATAAAAAAAACAATAGTCACGATTGTATATTTTAAATTTAAAATATAAAGCCATAAAACCCGAATATGTTGTAGTTACTATCTGCACATCGACACATTATTGGAGCCATTAAATGTATTTGTGCGAAACTTCAGTCATGCATATTAAATATAAGCATGTTTTAAAAATACAAGTGTGATCAAAGTGTTAAGGAACTCAATAATTTTATTCTTTTTACTAAGAAAAATGTGGCTTTATTGTCAGTTAAATAAAAAATACAGTCTTGAATCTAATTATTTGATTTTTAAGTTTTCGTTCCAATTGTAATTGTTTACTACCCTCATCGGTGGTAACGAGCACTTAAACTCGTATAATATGGTCTACCAGTGATGGGAAAGGTGGGAAGGTTTGAATCCCAGCTCGTTGTACTGAGGTATTTTTACCCAAATGGTTATCATTTCTCCCTCCACGCAAATCTGGATGAATTTACTTAAATTTATACCTTTATTATTATACCTAATTAGTGTGATTAGATGCTGTTAGTCTGAACGGGAGGTAAAAAAAACCCGCTTGCATAGTCATATTTAAAAAATTATTCAGATAAAAAATGGTGACCTGGTGGTCTAGGGATAAGGTGTCAGACTTCTGTACTGGGGGTCCCGAGTTAAAATCCTTCGTCTCGGCACAGATATATCTGATTTCCAAACCCTTCCTTCACCTCTTACAAGACGTGTATTAATCACTCTCATTATCACCCTACCATCACAAATTTAACGTAAGTGCGTGAACCCAAGCAGGTAGTAATACGCGGTGCTAATAATAATAATAATAATAATAATAATAATAATAATAATAATAATAATAATAATAATAATAATAAAATATTACGTTCTCAAATGCAAGTGACTCAAAGGAGATTTTTGGTCAAAGTTTGATTCTAGTATTTAACTTACACTCTATAAATAATAGATAAGTACACTATTTACAAACCAACAAGACATCACATTTAGTACAAATCTTCGTATCTTATTACCCGTTCACACTATATCTATATCCACACAAATAGGATAGGGATAAGGAGGGTGTAATTTAAAGGAAATGTGTATATACTACCAATGAAGTTGGTCTGAGCAACAGCTAGCTATACATTCGTAATTTTTTTAGACACAGATTGGGATGAAGTATGATCATTTATAGTTGAAAATAGAATATTTAACCCCTCGACCATGAGGAAGTTCATTTGGTAAAAGGTGAAAAATATCTGCGTAAATTATATAAACAAAAATCCAATAACAGTACCGGATATTTCATTAAGAATCGTGACAATGTTGCCGGACATCGAGTAAAACCTAATACTTTTCTTTTGTGTCTGGAAAAAACTAGGAAAAAACCAAAAAGGGGCGCTTGAAAAAAAAACTAACTAATCTTTCTAATAGTTGTGAATTTGGTTTATTTAACTACAAGCTAAGTAGTCTTCTCTTTGAATGAAAGTAAAAGTAGACTGAAAAACTAATCACTCTGATTCGAACACATGTCTTACCCCTTTTTTCACCCAGAAACATAGGATTGAATAACAGCTGCATACATATCCCCGTCAATATCAACATTTTGTAAGAAAATAAAACTTAATTTCTCAATATAACTACATTGGTTATCCGGAAAAATTGAAATTGGTTTCTGAAAATCCTGTAAAACACAAGGAATTTTGTATTAAAATTAATATTGGAAACCCCGTTTAGGCAATTGTTTTGGGGTGTCAGCTATCATGGGTGGTAGGTAAATGTTGCAACTTACAAGTTACAATTTTATATGATATGTACACGCCCAAAATCCTCGTCACTGACAATTAATTTCAATGAGAGAGTAATGTCTTAGACCATCCTACAACCAGTGCAGGTACAGTCCAATTTTAATTGCAAGAGCATTTTAGGAAACACAGTTCAGTAATCATAACATTTTACTATAGTATTATTTATGTTATTTTACAGGTATTAGTAGTATCTTTCGAAAGTGACAGCTGCTAATATGAAGACTTGAGGTATAATTACGATAAATAGATCTAAGTAGCTTTTCTAGATGTCTTTCTATGAACATTGGACTGGAGCTGCAAATTATTGTTTTAAAATAAGTGTGCGTGGTTCGTGCAGAGCCAGGAGAGAAGCTCAGCCGTTTGTCATCGGTATAGTCCAAAAAGTTTAATCTCTTGGTAATTTTACAGTTATTCGAATTATACAGCCTAGTATTGTCTTCGATTGAATATTGCTTGGCAATAATTCATGAAGAGTTGGTCTGCGAGATATTACTATCAACTTATGGTGGATACTGTTATCATGGATTTTTTTTTACAGACGCGTAGATGAGGTTATTATTTTCTGGATCCAAACATATATCTAAACTATCCTAATCTCTCATATATCACCTGGTTTTACACTACGTTTGGACCTTGTATTCGAACTAGGTTCTTTTTCAAGGCGTTAGTTAGCTTGTGAAACTCGACGTTTTAATATTCTCGATCACTTTACACTGTAACACTGCTTATTAACATTTTAGTTTATAAATCTTCTTTGTAATGAATGATTTGGAAATATCAACAAAACATTTATACATTTCTTTGGAAACCGTGTTTGAAAGATAAATAAGAAAATCCAGGAATGTGATGGTAAAAAAATGTAATGGGGTTTTGGTTGATAACTATTATTTTTATCCTTGAATATAAATATAAAACTTGTTGAGTAGGGTGGATTTGAGATGTATGACCATTTTTATAAGATATACAATAAAAACTCACATCAATAAAAAAAAGTTTACCTCGTGTACCACGCAGGGATCAAACCCTTACATCTCTAGTTAAAGTCCAGCTCGCAAACCGCTAAACTAACTGGTTTAGTAGGAAAGAACGTTGACCTCATTTTTCATACCGACTCACGATTGATTTATAAAAAAAACTAGCTTCTAAACAAGTCTTGATGCTCTTTGTAAATATAATATTAAGGTCACGAAAGCATTAAAGAACGCCTTTGACTAGCATTTCTAAACATAAAATACCAGTCACGTGGCCGTAGATCTCTCACATAAATAAACTTGATTGTTTTTGAAATGGCTGTCGTGGCAGATGAGTGGAGATGAATTCTTCAACGATTCAACGCAGCACAAGGGATAAATTTTACAAAATGAACATTGACTTGAACATGGTCTTAAAAGATTTCGCTAAGGCTTCTGTGAATATCAAGAGCTGTCCAAGTAACACACTGAATACGCAAAATACTTGTGAAGCGAAAAAGTGGAATAAATTAGAGTAGTACTACTTTCTTTTTTCAAGATGCTTGTCAAAAATTCTCTCCGGTGTAGATTTTGCGCAAAAAGCTAAGCCAAAAATATTTTATGTAGAAAGACCACGGGTAACTAAGGAAACAATGTCTGTCCTTGCATGTGAGTCAGGCTCATATACTATAATAATATACTCATAATCATAAGAAGAAACAGATTCAAGAAATAAATAATTAATATATTAGCCTGATTATAATAAAGGGTATGTAAATATTTATACAATTTCCTTCAGAAATTATATACAATGCCAATGCTACCCATGATAAGTTTAAAAAAAAATCTAACCTTAAAAGAATCCTGTAACCATAGGGCCTAGGGGATGAATAGCAGGTTAGTTTAATCTGGTTTGCTGTTCATGTTAAGGTCGGGTTTGAATCTTGATCAGCTGTACTGAATATGTATTTGTATACATGATTCCCCACTCTTCCTTCAAGCAAATGCGTGTACACTCATTTTAAACTACACCTTCTTCATAACTACCTTATAAAAAACGTACAAGAACAGGGAATATGCGGTGAAATAAAAACAACCAACATATTATAAAATAGCTGAACCAAATAATATAAAGATAAGATTATCATTACAGTACGTCGAAATATTTGATTTTAGGTGCATATTGAGAACAAATTAATCAATTATTAGTATTTCTGGCATTGATCCATTAAATACTGTTTGGTTATAATATCTGAACAGGGAATTATGTTTTACATAGTAAAGTTTTCCATTTTTATTACGGAATAATGCATTTTTTTTAAATTTTCTTGCTTTGTTTAAGTTGCTGATAACCATTATTTGCGTCAAAGAACAAGTGTTAAAAAATATTCGCAATTCATATGAAAGTTAACACTGCAAATTGAAACGTGAACTTTTAAATTGTAAATAAAACACTTGGCAAAACTGTTTAAATACATATTTTCACGCATCTGCACTGCACTAGCGCACTAATAGGTAGGGAAACCGACACCAAAAGCCAGCTGGCTTTTAATAATTCGCTAGTCCTTGATAGTTCCAAGTGGTAGTGTGATCACATACCACCCGTTCACCCCCTCACCGCACCCTCAAACCCCCCCTCCCCTCAGGCGCTGAGTTCTATGAGAGTGAGTGAGAAAATTATATTTTTAGAGAGAGAACGGGACTATATAAATGATAACATTTGCCTCGTCTCCGCAGGCAACGGCAATTAGCCCATCGCTTTCACAACCATCGCTGCCCCAGCGCTTTTCCCTAATAGCTACGTGGAAAATGACAAATAATCCCCATTAACTAGTTCAAACATTACAGGGAGATAAAAAGTAACCGATCAATTCAACCTCTTTTTTCATCTTTACCTACTGTTTGATTGAAAGTTCACTAGTACTTTTTACGTCAATAACATTGATACTGGATACAATAACTAAACGTTTTCAGTTTTTGGACAAATTATAACGGTTCATTACTGAAATGAACAGATAATGATTAATGCAGTTGTCATGTCTGTACGCATTCCTTCTAACCAAGTCGAATGGATTGAGCTGGATGTAGATGTTATGATGACAAGGTCGGATAATTAATATAATAGAAAATTAATGGATATTGGATTATTTAGTAGGGTAGGACCTTGTCTCCCATATTCGTTATTATTGAGAATGTAAATACAAGATTATTGTAAAATTGTATAAGTTCTTACTACATAGGTAATTAAATAATAAATCACTAACTATTAGGTCCTAAATGTGTGGGCTCAAAATAAAATAAAAATATAAGACTGTTCTATATATAGTAGGTACTGTTTGTGATTATAATAACCTTTATACTGTGGGCGGTACATAGTTTACAATTAGGCATGGACCTAGGGTCATGTCCCCCGGTGGAATCTGACTCAAAATATTTAAAACTAGCAGAAGTACCACCCGGCATTTCATTGCGTGGTTACTCTTTGCTTCAATAAAACAGAAAAAAAAATCCTTAAATTTAATTCTTCCAACCCAGTTTTTAATAAATTTAAAAAATCAAATCGAAAACTTAAAATTTCTGTTTCGAGGTGCACATGTTCGTGCACAAGGATACTTGATTTTTTTAAAAGTTTTCAGCCCTCTGCGTGCCACGGATCACGCAATGCTCATGACATACAGACACACTTTTCATTTTATGAGATGAAATAGTGATCGTAAATTTTGAGTAGTGAGTAGTAATGTGCTCCGTTAATTGTGTTTATTGGATCATTTTAAATTTAGAATTAACCTAATCGCCGCTAATTACATACAGGTTGACCTTGAAATATTACGCTTGAATTTGTGCCAAGATTGTATTTGTACTTTAATAATGTAGGATACAGCTCTTTTTCTATATATCAAATTTTCATTCAACTATATATACTTATTGATTAAATATATAATAATTAATTTATTAAAATATTAGAATAGATTACTAATATAATTATATAGTTTAATATAACAATATATAGTTAATATAATTATTTAAGTAAATAAGTTTAATTTTAAATATATTAAACTTATATATAAAGTGGGCATTGTAGTGTGAATTAACTTCAAATAAATTAGATAAAATAGGCATTAAAAACAATTCCTAAGGATTTTATACAATGGCCGATATTTTGGGGTGATTTATTGAAGAAAAAACTAATTTGACTTAACCTAACAACACTTTATTTCAAACATTACTCAAAACACACCCGATACTATATAAAATGCACATTGATTCTATAAAATGCCGGATTTAATACATTTCTAAGTAAAATAAAATATTATATAATATTTGTCGCTAGTAATGACACTGTAGAAACACAAATCATTGGTATTGTTTGCTAACTAACTATACATACACTTACCGTCAATACAATAGGCCTGTTATAATAAAAAGTGGGAAGAAAACGTCCTGTTTAAAACGCGAGGTAGATGATTTAAGGGAGCAAGAAGGTACCTGAAGGGTGAATCAGGCACTTTTGGTGAATTTGCCTTGTTCAAGAGTTTTGAGGTACCAAGCTTCAGTCGCCGAGCAAACCCATCTCTGAGCTACTTTATGCTGGAATCACGATCAACTTAGCATTAATGTAATGTGTACGTAACTTAAAGTAACGTAACGTAAATTAAAGTAACGTACATTATTATTATTATTATTATTATTAGAAACACGTCTTACTACCCGTTCGGGTGCAAGCACTTTCGCTAATTTATAATTGTAGGGTCATTGTGAGACGATGGAGGACCTATAGTTTAACGTGGAATCCGAACCACAGTGGAGGCCTGGTATTCCACACATTCACAAGTTGTTATTAATACACGTCTTGTCAGAGGTGAAGGAAGGGTTCGGCAATCAGATAGATCTGCACCGGGACCGGGGATTGAACCCGGGCCCCCAGCTCACAAGTCCGACACCTTACCCCAAGACCGCCAGGTCACCGACCGTAAAGTAGAGTTTCTTCTCGTGTTTATAAGTGTAAGCCATCACGATGCAGTTAACACTAGGTTCGCTTAAATTAAGAATCGTCCAGGGGAAAATATTCACGTTACGTGGACGTTAAGTGAAGGGTACCACGTGTTCTTGCTAGCCAATCATGTTGTGAGCAACATAAACATGGTTATTTTGTACTTCATTTGTATAATTATCGTATACAGACGACTTCTTTATATAGTCTGTATTGGTCTTAAAAACTCTAAAATGTCGTATTCTCTTGTTTATATTTATTGTGTGCATCGTAAACTTACATTGCAAGTGTTGCAGTCAAATCAGTCATACATTCTCGAGTTTCAATGTAATGAATCTAAATTTGTATTCAATTAATCCAAATTAATTTATGGTCTCTGTTTTACTCGGGCTGCTAAGTTACGGAATCATGATCACACACTTGTTTATTTACATTAAGTGAACGTTACATGATTAAGCTTATAGCCTGAACGGATAGTAAGACGCGGTGCTAAAAACAAGAGATAAGTGAACGTTAAGTTGGTCGTATTCCCGGAATCAGTTAAAATACTATGTGGGACGAATTTTCATCTTAATTTTGGGAAAAATTAAACGAGAAAAAAATATATTTGGAGCTCACTATGAGTCTATGGAATCCCAAATTGTATTCAGGGATCAGTAAAAGTAGGAATAATAAGCATAGAATAATTATTAATCAAAATCAAGTTTTAAAATTATACCTGGACATGGGAATCAAACGTTTAATTCTTGGTGCGTTAGATTCGGGTTCGATTCCCTTTTTCAGATGTAGTTTAACAACTATAGGTTAAGTTATTTGCCACTAGTTAAAATGAACCTCTATTTTAGGCAATCATCCATAGTAAATATAATTTCCACCATTATTAACAAAAATAATGTTCTAAATTAATGACAGTATTGTCCATTCACTGTAGCTCAATTTTCTGACAGTTCCGGACCGGAACTAGGAAGACAAACGAGGGAAGATTTACGCTACGACGTACCTACAATTTTAAATATTTTCTGAACATTTCATGTATTTATTTAGTTAGAACATTTCTCTGAATTTTTTTAATTTTGGTTCATAAAACAATTATGGCCGGGTATGTCCATTGTTATGTAAACTACTTTTAGATCAGATAAATTTGAGAAATTAGTGGATTTGAGACCAGTACACCTTTTTAAAATCTTTTTTAAAAATAAACACAATCGAAAAAATAATGTATAAATGTATAAACAACTAAACAAAACCCAATTTCACTCTTGTAAAATGAAGAATGCAGAAAACTAAACCTCTATTATTTTTTACTCAAACATAATCTTGTATTTAATATCCCGATTAATCTTCCGTGAGATGGCTTCTTAATTGACATTTATAATAGATTTTAATCAAAGGTTTATCTCTTATATACATTATTATAATACTCAATATTTACTGTACTGATACCGAATTTTAATGCTGAACTAAATACTTACTAATCAAAGCGCCGTGAGATAGAATTAAATGCAAGATGTATGACAGATGTAAAAGTAGGCGACCCTTAATGGGTAAATTAAACACCACAATACTTTCGTTAATTGTATGGTTTGATACCAGTTCAGTTATCTAAATTACATTAGGATCGCATAAGATCGCCATCGTTAACTTGGGTAGAATGAGAAAGTCACAGTGATAAATAAATGGAACACCATCCTCAGTGCACCCAACCAGGATTATAGCTCTGTCCTCCCTGTACAACCGTGGCTTTGTACTGTACATTGTTAGGTTGAGACCTTGGACTACGTGGCCTCCAGTGAGGGCTTAAACTACCATGTCAAAACAATAATAGGTGGATGAATTTTTAGTGAACAACCGCAATAGAAGGTTTCAATTTTTATTATTGTTTCTGGAAATTACAAATGAGGGGAAAATTGTATAAATTCTTTTTTTACTATTAAATATAGTAATGAAATTTTAATCTTCATACGATTACTCTTTGACATCAAAAATAACCCTTCATTAAAAATCTTCAATAGTCTTCAAATGCTATGGTTTAATATTGTGAATATTATATTTCAACTGTCTGACATTTTATATTTACACTAATCCATAGATTGGATAATACATAAAGAAAAACCTCCATTCGTGTTGCTCAATTGTAGCATTTTAAAAACTGGAAATAGTAAAGTCCAATATTCATAGAAATGACTCTTAAACATTTTTTTGCGGTCAACTCAGATAACATTTTATTATTTTATTAGTGTTTTTATAGGTATTGATTTTTTTTTCAAAAGTGACAGCTACAGATAATATGAATTAACGTGAAAGTATAGCTAAAACTTTTCTGGCTTCCTACAAAAATTGAGCTTTGATCCCGTAAATAAGGGATGAGAAATATCTTTTATTCAAATATTATATAATTGAGTTACTTTTCTAGTTTAAAATGGCTAAATACTCGTATTAATATTGATTGGAAAATTTGTTTGTGCACAGTACATTTAATCCACTATATAATTTTTTGGCTGTACAGATATACTTTTATATATTATTAATACAAGCTATGTTCTACACAGCTCTCACTTTTGACGAGTGGTGTCAACTCTCAATATTTACAGTTGTATTGAAACACTTTAAAAATGTTTGGATGCAATTTAATTCAAATTTGAAAACTAAATATATTTACATCAATAAAAATTAACACTTGAAAATTTTAGCTTATTTTTGACAAGTTTATTTGACATTTATGGACTCATTTATTTAAATATTAAATATCAAATAACTATCCAAATTCAATTAGTGTTCTAAACTTATAACTTAAGGTGAGGATGTAGGAGTCACAAGTAAAGGGCAGTGTTTGCAGCAGCGTTTCTATCAAAACAATATTTTTTTTACCAAAATAAATAAGTAGATATTGAATTGAACTCTATTTCCCCGTGGTGATATCAACAATTTTTGAATATATGTCAAGGGTTTTCTAGAATTTAATGATAACGTTTCTTCTTCATTTAAAAAGTTTTTCATCAAATGCTATGCTTATGACCAAGATTCAAAAATTGATGATGATATGGTTTTAAGAAAATTAAACTCTTTGTTTATACTGAATCAATATTTTATTAAATTTGGCCAAAAGTTGCTATAAAAACTGATAAAAAATTGGCGTTATAATGTTATAGTGTTTTAACTTGTGTTCTCTACTTCCACACCTTAAATTATATTTTTAAGTCTGTAAATAAGTAATTCTAAAGACAATAATATTAAACTAATGATAATATAATCCTTTCTAGTTTTTCAAACGTTTTAACTTCAAATTTTACAAACATGCACGAAAAGATTAATTTAAACCAACTGAAATTTATTATTAGTGATAATAGTTTTGGTTAAATAAATAAATGGTCAACTTTGATTGAGAATTCAAAACGTTGGTAATATAAATTATATTTTTACATTTTGATTATTTTGAAAGCAAACAATTTTTTGATATGATCATACCTAAGTTCCTACGTTGATTTTACTATTACATAGTCTATAGTTATTCAATTTATTTATAATCGCTTCTATTTACCTGAAAATAATCTATTTTAGAACAAATTTCAAACATGCGTTAATATACTGTAGCTTATAAACAATATATTATAAATAAAAATATGTTAGTATGTCCCAAAGCTTTTCTATTTTTTTTATTACTCCAAAAACACTTCATAATTCTTACGTTCCCTCCCCCCTTTTCATATATATTTTTATGGACTAGATAAATTATGCTGGCGTCAAATTTAGCTTTCTTTTTGTTTTGAAAGATTCATGACTTCCTGCTGGCGATGACAAACACTTTGCATGTATTTTGGTGCCAAACCAAAGAAATATTCAATTTTCTTTGCACCCTAGGAAGTTTCCAAATTTATGGATCCAAATTCTTGACTTCACCCAAAACAGGAAAGAAAAATAACCGAAAAGCATCCCAAACAAAACACACTTTGTTGGTGAGTACCAATAACAAGCATTTCAAGACAAGAATGGCAACCCTGCAAGGTTACTTTATTTTGGCGGAATGACATAGGCCACGTTTACTTTTCTTATTTTTACACCAACTGCAATATTTTATAACAGATGAAACGACAAGTTTTGAATTGGTAAAACAAATCAAACCAAACTTTGAATGGTTACAGTCTGGTTCAATAAGAAAGTGAGTAGCCTCCTTTTTCTGACCTTACATTATAAATACGTGGTGACCCTTAGTAATTATGCATAACATTTATGCTATTGGAGAAGCTTAACCTATTTCTAAGCCTACTTGTGATTCTGGGACAAGTCTCAGATTAGTTTAGATTTGTTTTACAAACAATTCACAAATACACCTGGGTTCGACTCTCAACGTTGCCAAACAATTATCATTGAAGAAATTAGACTGTTATGTCTGTTTTACAAATAATATACTCGTAGTTTTTAAGTCTGGTGCTGAATAATCAGTCGGTTCAGAAATTGCTCATTAAATATCCCAAATGAAAATACATATATAAGGATTTTATTGATTGAATTTAGGTTTGGTTAAAATAGAGCACACATATTTGAATATACTTGGAGATACTATTTATAATGGAATAAATATGGTAGCGTGGGACATACGTCCGTGGAATTTGCAGCCGCTTTCCTGGATATTATTGTTTATATGTAGAGAGAGGGATTTGTTAAACTAAAAGGGACGCTACGCTGGCTTTAATGTCGTCTGAACTGTACTCGCGCGCGAGGCCAAGCTCTGGGATTTTCTGCCGTAAACTCTCATAATATCAAATTCTAGAGGTTAGGTTATGTTAGTTAAGATTAGTTTGGGTTAGGTTCAGTTATGTTAGGTTAGAGGAAAATAAAACATCAAAATGAGTAATTTAGAATGAAAGTGCACCCTTGATCCAATTTCAGGTCCTTGATCGAAATAACCTTCCAAAATATAATTCGTATCGAAACTTGACTATATTTACAAATTGGAGTGGTGGGCGCAAATACCACGACGTTGTTTTTGGCAGCCGCAAATCCCATCGATCGCAAGTCCCACGTAGCCTAAAATATAACATTTCATATGGATTTATTGAGTAAAACCAAGTAATAAAGAGAGAGGAGAAGAAGAAGAAGGGGTGGAGAGATTTTTCAATCCAGACCCCGAGTTTATTTAGCGGACCCTACTCAATCTTTATCCTGGAGGCTATTTGATTAACAAAGGTTGCCTTTAGTAACTGGTATCGTTTTATTTATTTTCATCTCTTCCTCTTTCTGGATAACATTGCTATCCATTTTTTTTATGATCAGTCTATAATTCAATAACCAGGACTATCTTAATACAATCAATTTTAACACCTTCTCGGTAATAAATATACCTTTCTCCCTTAACAGTCTAACCCTAAGGTGAAATGATGAGAAAGGTTATTAAATTAAACTTTATTAGACTTCGCCTTGAAGGGAGTTGAAAAGCTACTAAATCAAATTAAACAATATAAACTATTAATTATTCTGTATACCCACTACAATGGCCGTAAGAACTAAGGCATCACTCACAGTAGAATAGTGCCATACTGCTGCTGATGGGGTGATCGTGGTTCAAATCCTGGCCGGGTGCACTAAGGATGTTTGTTCCTAAAAGTGTTTCTACTTTCTCTCTCAACACAAATTACACATTTCCTTTAAATTCAACCGTAACACATTAGCGTAATTAGTACATATGCGTAATACCCGATAAATAACCAGTATGATACATTGAATATTTTTTTTGGTACATGAACGAATATAAGGAAACATAATAAGGACACGTACTTATGAGGGGTAATTCAAACTGAATATGCCAGGGCTCATTTGGATGAATAATATACGACCGCAGGTAAAAAAAAAACTCTTAGGCGCAGTCAGTGGCAATTGAAACTCGGCTTCCCGGTTCAAGGTTAAACAGGCAAGCACTGAGCTAATCTTACCATTCGCCAAATATGTTTCTGTGCCGCGCATCTTAATTTGATTATTTACACAATGGAGTGAGGGTGAGGAAGGTAGAATTTAGAATAAAGCTACCCGTATTTGCGTGGAGGGAAAGTTGATAGCTATTTAGGAAAAAAAAACACTTTCAGTACACCCAGCCGGGATCCGAAATCCAAAATACGCGTTACTGGGGAACCAGATCGGATAAGCTTAATTCCTTAAACCACGCTTCTACTCATGTGAGTGGTCCTTGTTTCCAATTTACACACAATTATTTAAAAATGGTAGCTAAATAAATATCGCTTTCAACTTGTTTTGAAATAACGCCCACTGCCATTTCATTAAAACTATTATTTACCAGAGCTGCTTACGTAGAAAAAGCTTTCCCCTAAATAGCTACAGTCCAATTTTCATAAGAAGAAACTTTTGAAAATAACAATATACTGTATATATTTTTTGTCAACATTTATAACATTTTACAATATTATTAGTGTTATTTTATAGATACTATATTGATTGATTTATCAAAAATTACAACTGCACATAACCCACTTGGTGATCGCATAGTCTAACGCGCTACTCTCGTGTTAGACTAGACTGTTGAAAATGGGGAGATTGACGCTCAATCCCGGTAGGGTGTACTGAGGGTGGTTTTAATAAATGGTTTTACACTCCCCCTCCACGTAAATGTGGGTGCACTTCCTCTAAATTTATCATCCCTAGTCCCTAACACATTAGTGTAAATGGTACATAGGCGTATGACCCAAACGGGTAGTAAGACGCTGTGAAAACAATAAGGTGATCGGCTCAGTTCCCATATAATATCAAAGTTAAGCTTCTTCGAGTGTGATCAGCACTTAGATGGATCAACTTCTAAGGAAAGCTAGAGTACTATTTACATTTACACGGGAAGGCGAGCTAAAAACATGTTACTAGAACTACTTTCACGTGTTTTTACGTCAAGTCATATTATCTGCAGTCTGTTGCTGCTCACAAAACAAAAATAGGACGATGCTGACTTTGTACATATTCCTTGTGTCATTTGGTTTATTTTAGGTAATAGAACATACATTTCTAGTATCTGTACATAGTTTCTTAGAATGTGACAGATTTTGGATTGAGAGAGATAAGGAAAAGAGTATGTAAGTGCTATATTTCAGACAATCTGAAGGTAAAGGTCAACTCGTTTGGGGCAACTTTTTAAATTTGTTTACATGGATAATTTAAACCTTTATGATTTACAATAGGCTGCAGACAAGTTGATAAACACCTCAATAATGAATATTAAAACTGTATTGTGGATGAGAATAGATGCACAACATCCTGGTAAGTTGAAGATTCAACGGAAATTTAACAAAGAACTGGAAGACTGGGAAATGTTCAACATTTTGAAAAAAGGTAAAACAATTTCAGACATAAGTACTATTTTAATCCACGAAATTAAATATGGAAAAGACATATATAAAGAAAAGATGACGGGCTTAATCAATTTGACAACATTTTTAACAGAAATACATTGTCTGTTCTACGTTGACTTATGAAGTGAATACAAAAAAGTGTGAATATTGAAAGCAATGCACTTTGAAAAACTATTTTAATTTAGATATATTTTAAATGTATCTAATAGTTATACTATATAAAATGCTGTGGTTCCATTCGGACAAAATTACTGCTTAGAGTTATACCTAACCTTTTGACTAATAAGACCAGTAGCACTTAGCCCTTTCCTATTCTTGCAATATGTTTTATTTTTTATAGTTAATTTGTTGGTACGTATTCTGTTTTTAAAGATATTATGTAATTTCCCTGAACCTTAAGATAATCTGTTAACATGAAAATACTTGGGTTTCTAGATTGTTGTAAAATTAAATAGTTTTTTTCCTTAATAGCTCCTAATGTTTGAAATGGCACATACACCCTTTGGGATTTCAATGACTCATGAGGCGTGAAAATCCCAAAGAGGCTAAGTGACATAATTTACATAATTTTAAAATCTTAAAATGGTCTATGTACCGAGATGAATGTCCACCTAAAAGGGCTAAGTTCAATAATGTATCTAAAAGGTTTAAAACACTGCTTATTATAGTGTTAGAGCTCATTCACATACCCTTTTCATTTCCAAAGGGACTATGTACCATTCAGTTATTTCTTATGAATGTGTTTTACTATCTGTGGTTGATTTGCATGATAACAGAGATGGGTACATATGTATGTGGACTGAATCGTCAACTAGAAGTGGGAACAAAACTGCATCTTGTTTGGTGTATATTTTAAATTTTGAGAGCATTACGTATACAAATAAATTATATATTTGTAGTGATAATAATTGTAAATTTCGATAAATAGTATTATTACCTATAAATAACATAGCCAAGTGTTATCGATATTAACTTAAAAATAATATGTTGTATTTTCTCAAAGGCTATTCCTATGAACATTCAATTGTAAATGTTATAACACCACGAATTGTATTCCCCCGTTATCAGGGGTACAAGTAACTAACACTCTCGGGGCTATAATTGCTTGTCATAGACTGAAGAAGAAAAATTTGCTGTCGAAAAATATCGATGTATTTAGTGACCCTCTCCGATGATTAGGCAGGCGTAAACCGACTAGTAGAGTTTAAATACAAGAAACTAAAAACAAATAGTAAAAAAAATAACCACCCTATTAAATTCTCTTTTCAATTCTACACTATTTTTAGTTCTCTCTTCTATTTTATCTTTATTCTCGCTCATGAACAAAGAAGCAAAGAGCCACAATGCTGGCACCTAACTTTTTTTTTCATACAAAACCACAGTATAAAAACGAATGCTTTCATAATTAGTTTGACTTTGGTTGCTGTACTCATGAACTAACATAGCTTTGAAGTGGGGCGACAAAGAAACGTTTTATTTTTTGTTTTGGGAGGATTAAAAGAACCAAACAAAATGAAAAATACAATTTTATCATTACAAAAAGAAATATATTTTCAATTAATTATTAGTAGATTAACGAGAACTATTTGTTTGGCTACAAACATATTCTATAGTACTAAAGAGTCTTAAGATTTTTTTTAAAACTTTTACATATCATTAACCTACCTACATCAGCGGGTACGTGGACTAAGGCATCCATATCGGCTAGTTTGGTTTTCCTGTGACACTGTGTTCTGGGTTCAAGCTGTGTTCTATCTTACGACATGTCCATTCCTTTTATCAGCGAGATTAGACCGCAAATGCAACCTGTCCTCTGCCTTCTCCTATATCTCTCAGAATTTTCTTCTTTCCTTCAAGTCATATATTATTTGAATCCTCCTTCTTCCTAGTTCCTCTTTCCCTCAACCTTTCCTTCTATGACGTCGTGCAGAAAAGATTTCCTCCTAAGGATGTGTTCGATCCACACCAGCGTGGAAATACTTCCTTTGCATTTCATCTTCACTAGTTAAATAACCTGCCCCGTGGTGTAGTGGTCGGTGCACCTGGCTATGAGCCTAGGAGTCCTGGGTTAGATTCACGGCTCGTACTTTGGGTATTTTTTCCTTTAGTTGGAATAATCCCAACAGCCATCAGAGTTAGAATAATTAGGCTTAAGTTAGTTTAAGACTCACCCCGGCTCCACAACTTCATAACCATTGTCATCATATCATCTCATTGCGGGTACGACATGTAGGCATGTATGGTGTACCCTGGGCAACGCTCTGTGTCACCGGAGGGGCTAATAGTTTACATATAAAGCGACCGAACCTGGACGTCCTCTCCCTTCCGGTCATATTTGACATACGATAAAAAAAACTAATAAAACAAACTAGTTATATTAAATGCAGATAGCCCGGACAAGTAATATGATGCGATGCATATAGACAAATATTGCCATAGGAGTAGATTAAGTTGTTGCACTTGCATTGAAATTGGTTACTATTGATTGAATTCCGGATAAGTGTATAGAAATTACTTTTCATTTGATATTAATTTCATTTTCTTAATCCTTTCCATGCTGATGCGTGTGTTATAATACAAGATTACTTTCTCATACACACGTCTTATAGTAAGTCATTAACAATCCTGGGATTAAATGTACAATAAAAATAATTGTGATCTCAACCTAGTCAACTACCAAACTACGATGGTATGGTTAGAAATATAAATTAAACATAATAGCTTTATCACTTGTCTGGAGTATAAATGGATACTCCCATTTCAGAAAAAGGTATCCCCCGTGTAATCGGTTGGCCTCTTAGCCTCTTAGTTCAGGATTGAGAGTGTATTAGCTTGATAAACTTTGCCGACACCACAGTTTCACCAAATACGTGTTTGGTGATCATTTACATCTCAAAGCAATAGACGAGGCTTGCATCTGTAAGCATAAGTTTAAAATTAATTTTCACCATCAAGTCATTAATAATTTTACCCTTTCATTTCGTAGTTATTTGATATGCCAAGAGATTTTAGTAGCTTTTTATAGTCAACAGTTTCAATTTCAAAAAGTAGTGTCGTATTTCAGAAGTTTTATATTTACATACATATGTATTGTATATACATACATACATACATACATACATACATACATACATACATACATACATACATACATACATACCCTATCTAAATACATACATAGTCATACATACATTCATTCACATACACACGTATAAACATGCTTG
>CABFVX010006243.1:0-35800 GCA_902151425.1 Timema shepardi
GTATAACCCGAACGGGTAGTAAGACGCGGTGCTAATAATAATAATAATAATAATAATAATAATAATAATAATAATAATAATAGCAAACAAAAAAAACTTTTTCTAAGTAAAAGACAATATTTGTTAAATAGATATGTTTAGATTAATTTACCACCAAGTAGTTAAAACAGTTATTTTATGTTTGTCATGAACATCGCGAAGTTTGATCAGCAGTATTATATTCATTCAAAAAGTTTTATGTTCAAATGTCAATGTGTCCATGACAAATATTTAAATACTGTTAAGATTACTAGGTGTATAAAACAAGATAAAAGTATCTACTGTAGTAATATTAGATTTATTTTGCCAATAAAACCTTTCCCATAAACCTCCCATAAAAAAAAAGTTTGCACCTTAACTAGCGCTCACTGCTGTCCCAAATAAACTCGTTAATATTCCTTTTGTTGAATTTATGAGTACAACACGAATCAATACTAGATACACCTGTATCTGTGCGGGTCGTTTGGTCTCGGTACAGGGCTCGCAAACTCACGGCCCGTGGGCCGCGTCCGGCCCGCAAGACATACCTCACCTGATTTGGGAGTGTAGTTAAGTGAAGCAGAAAGTTCTTTATTGCAAAGATGAGGGTAGAAGTCATTAATGCTAACTTATTGGATATCATTTTCTATTTTTTTTATTAGTAATACTACGACCACCTTTGTGATTGATTTAGGGGCTAGAGTTCCTGGCTACAGATTCCGACTCGCTTCGTTGGTGTGGTTGGCTAACACGCTAGTTTCGTGTTGAGCTAGACTGCCGATGATAGGGGTAGATTGAGGTACGAACCTCGGTCGGTTGAACCTAGGGTAGGTTTTCCCTTAATGGTTTTCCACTCTCCCTCCACGCAAATGTGGGTTCGTTTCCTCTAAATTCGACCTTCCAAATCCCTAACACATCAGTGCGATTAGTGCTTAAGTGAATAACCCGATCGTGTAGTAAGACGCGTTGCTAAATAAATAAAAATAAATACAGATTCTTGGTTCGATCCTCGGCACTATCAAAACTTATCTGTGAAGCAGTTGGTCTGGAACGGGCTCAAACTCAGCCTCGTGAGGACATATGAGGAGCTACAAAACTAAAGTATAGAATATAACTAAGCAAACATGTTTGTAAAGTTCGTGGCCCGCAGCACGCCTCGAATTTGTGAATATGGCCCTTTCGACTGATTTGAGTTTGAAAACAATGGTCTACTGCGCCACTCACGTGTTGTACTGGCCTACTCATATGACGGGAGGATCGGGGTTCGAATCTCGGTCGGGTCTACTGGTTTCGATCCCACTCACCTTCCGCGCAAATGCGGGTATATTACTTCTAAGTAAGACGCCAATATAGAAAAAATTAGCCTAATTAATATATGCGTTTTAACCGAACGGGTTTTACAACCTAAGATCGTCAATGAGGTAACTGCAGTTCTTATGGAGAAAACCTTTAACTTAAATCTCTCACAGATAACTGTTGCCAAATCTCCTCACTCTCTCACTTTCAGTTATGTCTGAAGGTGGTGTGCTGTGGTATTCCATTCACGGTAGGAATTACTCTCTGAAAGGTCTTTTTTCCTACCAATATCCTACTATATAGTAGATTTATGGTAGGGAAAAAAGGCCTTTCAGAAGTCAATTCCTACCGTGAATGGATTATAAGGAGCTACTGGCCAAATCTCCTCGCTCTCAGCTATATCTGAAGGTGTTGTGCTGGGGTAAGAAGCTACTGGCCAAATCTCCTCGCTCTCAGTTATGACTGAAGGTGGTGTGCTGGGGTAAGAAGGAGCTACTGGCCAAATCTCCTCGCTCTCAGTTATGTCTGAAGGTGTATGTGCTGGGGTAAGAAGCTACTGGCCAAATCTCCTCGCTCTCAGTTATGTCTGAAGGTGTTGTGTTGGGGTAAGAAGGAGCTACTGGCCAAATCTCCTTGCTCTCAGTTATGTCTGAAGGTGTTGTGTTGGGGTAAGAAGGAGCTACTGGCCAAATCTCCTCGCTCTCAGTTATGTCTGAAGGTGGTGTGTTGGGGTAAGAAGGAGCTACTGGCAGCCAAATCTCCTCGCTCTCAGTTATGTCTGAAGGTGTTGTGCTGGGGTAAGAAGCTACTGGCCAAATCTCCTCGCTCTCAGTTATGACTGAAGGTGGTGTGCTGTGGTAAGAAGGAGCTACTGGCCAAATCTCCTCGCTCTCAGTTATGTCTGAAGGTGTTGTGCTGGGGTAAAGAGCTACTGGCTAAATCTCCTCACTCTCAGTTATATCTGAAGGTGTTGTGCTGGGGTAAAGAGCTACTGGCCAAATCTCCTCACTCTCAGTTATATCTGAAGGTGGTGTGCTGGGGTAAGAAGGAGCTACTGGCCAAATCTCCTCGCTCTCAGTTATGTCTGAAGATGTTGTGCTAGGGTAAGAATGAGCTACTGGCCGAATCTCCTCACTCTCAGCTATGTTTGAAGGTGGTGTGCTGGGGTAAGAAGGAGCTACTGGCCAAATCTCCTCGCTCTCAGTTATGTCTGAAGGTGGTGTGCAGGGGTAATAAGGAGCTACTGGCCAAATCCCCTCGCTCTCAGCTATGTTTGAAGGTGGTGTGAAGGGGTAAGAATGAGCTACTGGCCAAATCTCCTCGCTCTCAGTTATGTCTGAAGGTGGTGTGCAGGGGTAATAAGGAGCTTCTGGCCAAATCTCCTCGCTCTCAGCTATGTTTGAAGGTGGTGTGCTGGGGTAAGAAGAAGCTACTGGCCAGATCTCCTCGCTCTCAGTTATGTCTGAAGGTGGTGTGCAGGGGTAAGAAGGAGCTACTTGCAACCTCGAATAAACAGCGTTGCCACACCTGTATTATATTATATAGGGATATTGACCACACGGGAACGAGAGAATGACAACACTGTTTCCCAACAGTAACCATTCAGTTCTCTCAAGAGATGATATCCAGTTGTAAGACACGGCGGAGGACAAAAAAAAAACAAGTTACCTGCAAGAAATTGTTTCCTACTCTCTCGAATCTTTTTATGGTCGGCCTTGAGGTGAAGTATCCGGTCCAATAATCGTTGGGGCTGCTGCCGTAGGGGAAGAAGTCGTCCTCCTTGGTCGCCCACGTCTGGTTGGCGTCGTTCAGACCCTTGAGGTAGCAGGATGGCGTCGAATATAAGAGGTTCACTTGGCTGCCGTTAGCTTGGAGCGCATTCACATACCTGGGGAGAAACTAACTTTCAAATAAACAAAACCGGTGGGTGATGAATGCAGCTAACATCGTCACTGGTATTCGGGTGGCCGCGTGGTCTGACGCGCTACCCTCGCAGTAGACTAGACTGACGGGGAGATCAAGGTTCGAATCCCGGTCGGGTGTACTGCGAGTTTTTCCAAAAGAGTTTTCCACACTCCATCCACGCAAATGCGGGTACACTTACTATAAATAATAACCTTCCTAATCCAAAAACCATTAGCGTAATTAGTGCATAAGCGTTTAACCAGAACAAGTAGTAAGAGGTAGTTCTAAGAAAAAATAAGTTTATTAGGAACCCATAAAAGGGGACCATCTTGGCTACTTTGGTGATATCTTGTTTGTATTAAATTTTAACCTGTTTATTAAATATTTTTCACATATTAATCTGCAACGGTGATCCCGTGTTACTAGGCGTCAGGCTCGTCATGGAAGGGACTATCAGTGACGGTAAAGCTGAGTGTCAAATTTAATCCTGTCGCACAGTGGTGGGAAAAAGGACGTAGATTATATTATATTATACCACTATAAAGCCACACGGCTGATTCACTCATTGACATTAATGTTTACCCACTTCCAGATGAGATAGAAACTTGAAATTTGGCAAAATTATAGCTTCTAGCCTGTAGCCGGCGGGAAAATTACAAAAAGTAAAAAAATTTAATTTCTAACCCCCGAAAAAAATTAAAAATGGCGGATCAACTTTAAAGTCAGTGCGGACCTTTCTTTGGAGGTCTCTTGTGGCTAAACGGTAAGACCTATCCAAAAAAAAAGGCTCTGGAATTACATTAGTTTACATCCACTTGCAAAAAAAAACTCACTGGGGGTTTGGGGGCGTAGCCCCCAACGAACAAACCGAGTATGTAATCCATAACTGTGGTTTTCCCTTCCCCTTCCACACTAACGCGTGCTCATTTCCTGACCCCGATTGTTACCCTCCTCTTAGTTACTGTATAGACTAAGGTGGAAGTGTAGGGGACGCGAGAAAATGTCGGTGTTTTTGCAGTTTTCATAGCAAAACATTTCGGCCAATCCAAATAAAATATTGCCCCAGTAACAACGTTTAGGTTAATATTCTTCAAACGGTGGTATCAACAGTTGTTGAATATCTGTCATGAGTAGAACAACATTTGATGAGAGACTTTTTTAAATGAAGAATACAAGTTGTCATTAAATTCTAAGACACCCCGGGCAGATAATCAACAACTGTTGATAACACTGGGTAAAGAAGCTTAAGCTATATTTTGACTGACGAGATTTTATTTTTTGTCCAAAAAATTGTTTTTCTCTAAAAATTATTCTTTATTCGCGTCCACCACATCTCAACCTGAAGTCGCCAAATGGCCTTTGTGTTAAAACGAATCAATTAAGATATAATAATATATTTTTCACAAAATACTATTACTATTATTATTTAGTACCACATCTTACTACCCATTCGGGCTATACACTTAAGAGCTAATTACACTAATGGGTTATGAATAGTGAATGTTGAATTCAGAGGAAGGGAGCCCGCATTTGCGTGAAGGGAGAGTGGAACACTATTTGGGGGGAAACCACCCCCCAGTTCACTCGATCGAGACTCGAACCTTGATCTCCCCGTCCTCAGCAGTCTAGCTCAACACGAATCTAGCGCGTTAGCCAACTACGCCACCGAGGCGGGTTTCACCAAATAGAACACGTGTTCAGCTAGTACCTAATAAGTTTGTCCATGTTCTTGTAGTTGATGTGGGCGTCTTGATACTGGAAATCCCCTCCCATGGGGATCAAGATATTGTCCGTCACGTAATGAGACGCGTGATCGTTCACGTACGATAAGAAGTCTTTCACCTGGAATGATTAGACTTTTCATTAATTGTTTTATTATGTATATAGTTTTTGTTGCTGTTGTAAAACTTCTAAATTCTTGACTAATACGATATTTTAGAAATGTGATGTTATTTATTAATGTGTACGAAGCACTTTAATAATAATAATAGTAATAAACTCTGGGTGAAGCTGTGGAGTTTGTGGGATACAAAAGAGATAAGGGGGGGGGGGTTAGCCGTGTGGTTATAATAATAATAATAATAATAATAATATTTAGCACCGCGTCTTACTACCCATTCGGGTTACACGCTTTAAGTACTAATTACGCTAATGGAATAGGAATTGGGAAGGTTGAATTAGAGGAAGTGAGCCCGCATTTGCGTGGAGGTAGAGTGGAAAACCGTTTAGGAAAAACCACCCCCAGTTCACCCGACCGAGATTCGAACCTCGATCTCCCCGTCCTCAGCAGTCGAGCTCAACACGACAAGCGCGTTTAGCCAACTACGCCACCGAGGCGGGTGGTGTGGTTATCACGACAAACACTTGACAGGGTAATTTGTTCCATATTATTCTTCCTACAGGGCAAGGATGATGCATTTAGTCCAAGATGACCCTTCTCCTTATTTTTTAATGCATCAGAGACTTAATTTGTGCTTTACAAACACACATTATATAAGCACGTGACTTACAAGGTAACTTAATCTATGTTAGTAAGCCTAATACTTAATACACATTGGGCCCTTAAATCTGGATATGTATTTATTTGATAGCAGGTCCTCAAATGATAAATGTCGTTATCCCTGGGCGCCCATAAATAAGCGATAAGGGGAGGGGGAGATTCCATCTTACCTTTCACTGTTCAATATTGACTTTTTTGTCGTTAGTTTTTTTTTATGAAAAATTCAAATTTTATATTTAGGATTTAGCTGCAATTTATTATTAACAATATAATATAATATAATTATCAATATTCGAGTCGACAGATAAAAATAATAAAATGTATATTTACTCCCATCACCTATTCAAACAGCTTTATTTTCATTTTATTCTGTTCAATAAAGTTGTGAAAAATATCATGTTTATTTTCAATAGGTTCAGCTACAATCATATTTTATTTTTTTGTTTATTTTTTGTTAATAAAATTGACTCTTGTGACTCATATAAATAGCGCAAATTAGTTCACATGATATAAAATTCCCCTCTACATTGTTAAATTCCTAAAATTCTCTCTCTAGGAGGGGGACTGTGTGGTGACACCCCCCCTGTAGATGGTACCCCAACCCTCCCCCTATTTTGGAAACCCACGTGGACACCCTTGTCGTTATAAATACCATCTGGAATTCAATCAGGTTCACCTATATCTGTGGTTGTCTGCTTTGACGACCTACTATATAACCTAGCTTCTATTTTTGACCCCTGAAGGTCATTTATAGCTAATATTTGCTCGAGAGTGAACAAACATTAATCATATGCATATTAAAATGCAAGGGCTAGGCTTATTGAAATACTATTTACCCTGTTGTCGACGTTGTACTCGGTGCTGTGGACATTGTCTATGATTGGCTCGTCGTTGCACCACCCCACGTCGTAGCAGAACCCGGAGGGGGAGCCGTAGAAGCTGTACATTACGCTGGTGAACAGGTCGGCAGAAGAACCTAAGAGGTCATCGGAATATGTAGATACGTTTCGATTGCTTGCTTTGGCGATGGGAGGCTTTGCAGTATAGTAAATTACAGTAACCCCATGACTTCTTTGGTGCTGACTGACAGCTTTGAATAGTTACCAGACTAAATTATGTATCCCTACGCCGAACCATATAATCCGCAAAAACATATGTTTAGCAGCTGTCACTTTTGACAGTCAAAATTTAGCTATATACCTAAATGTTGACTGTCAGAAGTCAGATGTAAGCTGTCAGTCAGCACCAAAGAAGCTATGTGGCTACTGTAGGCATTATTTTACCTACTTACTTTAGGGCTAAGGAGCTTGAAAGATCATTGCCGCACTTAGAAAAGTATTTCCATGTAAGGTGACCTGGTGGTCTAGGGGGGCAATGTGTCAGAATTATGTGCTGGTGATCCGGGGTTCAATCCTCGAGCCCGGCACAGATTTATCTAATTACCAAACCCTTCCTTCACCTCTGACAAGACGTGTATGGATCACAACTTGTGAACGTGTGGAATGCCAGGCCTCCCCCGTGGTTCGGATCCCACGTTAATCTGTAGGTCCTCCATTCCATCTCACAAGCACTCTACCATTACACATTAGCGTAAGTGCGTATAACCCAAATGGGTAGTAAGATACGGTGATAATAATAATAATATTTCCATATATATCTACTTTGAGATAATTTTATCCAGTCCACCTCATAGCACCCTATCTGTTTAAGGTCCATTCTTATGTTATCCTCCTTTCTGCGGTTAGAGGTCTCTTACCATTCATTGGGTTTACCAGTCAGTTCCCTGAACAAGGTTCTAGATTCTCCCGTTAGCGCTGCATGTCCTGCCCACCGTATCTACGAGAGTTGATTACCCTAAATACATGTGAATCAGTACAAGGTATGTAACTCATCATTTTATAACCACCTCCCCTACTATATCTATCTCTTTTTGTACCAAATATTTTCCTCAGTACTTTATTTTCAAATACTCTAAATTTGTTGCCATCGTGTGAGGTAAGAAACCATGTTTCACAACCATAAAAAAAACGGTAAAACTTTTGTTTTATATATTCTAATTTTGAAATTTCTTAACGTTATTCTGATAAAATGTAACCTAAAGATACCAGCATTTTCCTGTAGATTTTAACAACCTTCTATTTGGAATGTAATCAAGTGGGAAATGACAAACTGGACTTGGGGAATTGAATACGGGCCTGGGGGCTATGTGAAATTATATACCTCTCCTGTCAAAATGTGTAGGCTCTTTCTCTCACGCTCGTAGAAATCCACGATAGCCCGTTCCACCTGAAATAACCTATCACAGATACTGCAACAACAATTAGCCAGAGTTGAAAAGCTTTGCTGTGGCCCTGTGCTGCACATCGAGAATTAAAGGAATTAATAATAATAATTATTGTTGTATGGATGTGAAGCGTGGGTCTGTCAGGAGAAATACAAGAGCAAGGGGAATGCGGTTGTAATGAGATATTTAAGAGTATGTGGGAAAACTCATATGGACAGAGTCAGTGATGAATGGGTGCTGAAGGGTGCGGTTTGAAAGGGAATACAACAGGTCAATGTGAAAGAAGCGCCTTACGTTGGTTTGGACATGTTGAGAGTATGTGTGGATCGAGTGAAGAAGCAAATATATGAAGGTAGAGTGTGTGAATCAAAAAGAAGGGGTAAAAGATGTAATATGTGGCTAAATATTGTAGAAGAATGTGTGAAAAAGAAACATTAAGAGTTTTAAGAATAAAAGAACATGTATGACTAGGTGTATGGATGCTGTTGAAGCGAAGGGAGTATGCAAGGATAGGGAAGTGTGGAGAAAGTTGACGAGGATGAATTAAATACGGAGTTGTTGCACCTGGCTGAGACTATAACCTACACCTCTCAATTATCACCAATAAAGTCTATAGCAGTCCTGACCGCGAGCACAGTGCGGATGTGTTTTCTCACCGTTCCTTGCCCGCGCGACTCACCCAAGTTGGCGCTTGCCTCCCACACCATCTCCATGGTGCTCGTATTGACACGGGCCTCCTTGTCCTGGTAGTCCAGTCTTGCGAACAGGAGACCGTCGTACCCCATCTGGGCCATGATGGACGCCGTCTCCCTAGAGTGACCGAAAGGATCGATCTGCCAACCAACGCGAGGTCGCCCACAAGCACCGAAAGCTTCGTCCAAACGTCTGAAACACCGCCCAAAACAGGGGGGAGAGGTTTTCATTAAAAATAGAGAGTCTAAATGGAATCAGAACTGATAAACGAAATTAACTACTATTCTTACCCGCTTCGGTGGCCACTCCGTCTAACGCGCTACTATCGTGTTGGACTAGGCTTCCGATGACTCACCTAAGTCCCCAAGCGAAGTTGTCAATGGTAGAATGATAATGTGTTGCTGCTTCATCGTTCATGCTCCAGCCTCCTCCGATCATTTCTATCTGTCCAGAGTTGACCAGACTCCTGTAGAGATCTCTGGTATCTTCATCCTGTTCCACCCACCACTTCCAGAAGAACGCTGTCTCCACCTGGATGAACCTGTAGATACAATACTATTTGTCATTCCTTCAATCGTTATTCCAGGATTATTCCGCACTTACAATACTAGTTGTTATTACTTTATACTTCTAAGCTAATCTGTATTTATCTGGAGTTGACCTAACCCCTGTAGATGTTCCGGCTCAGCTATAGTAGCTCCATGACTTCTTTGGTGCTGACTGACAGCTCACAACTGACTTCTGACAGTCAATAGTTAGGTATATACCTAAATATTGACTGTCAGAAGTGACAGCTGCCAAACACATATTTTTGCAGATCATCTGGCTCGGCGCAGGGTTACGTAATTTGGTCTGGTAACTTTTCAAAGCTGTCAGTCAGCACCAAAGAAGCCACGGGGCTAGTGTATATTTATCCTGCTAAAGCTCTCACTTCTAGAAGAATACTGTATTTATATTCATACCTTTGAATACTCTTGTTCGTTTCTACACAATATTATAATCGTTTCATGATTTCTTTTAATAATGTGTTATTCTAGATTCTCTCAAGATGAAAAAATTAACTTAAAAAAATCAATGAAAACATTATATCTTTATTAATTTTACACATTAATCTTAATTTACACCTAATTTTGGAAGCTTATAAAATAATTTATCACCTCTTTGACGGGTCAGTAGCTACCTCCTGAAGTACTGTATCTATTATGTACTGCACACCTGCAGACTGGATATTTGAGAACTCTGCAAATGTAACAATTTTAAATAGCTATGATAATTTTCACTTTTATTTTAGATTGATTTCTCGGATCCCTGTTAAATTCCCGTTTCTAGCTGTCATTTTTGAGTATATATTATAACTATGACAATTCTATTAAATTCAGTGTACATTTTACTACGACTTTAATTTACGTTATCAGGGAATTTCGAAATTCAAGCACTTTTCAACTTATTGAGAAATGTATAGCACCCATATTTATTGGTATTGCATTAGTTTATTACTCGCTTCTGTGGCCGCACGGTCTAACACACTTGTATCATGTTGGACTAGACTACCAAAGACGGAAAGATTGAGGTTCGATCCCGGTCGGGTACGTAGAGTTTGGATTTCCACTGTTCCTCCGCGCAAATGCGAGTGCACTTCCTCTAAATTAAACCTTATTACTCACTAATACATTAATGTAATTAGTACACAGGCGTAAAAACCGAACTTGGTGCTAAAAAAAACATACTGAAAAAGTGGTCTGCACGTAATAAACAAACAAATGAAACACTAAAATACCAGAACTAACATCGTTCGCTGATTGGCTAGCGGTGGTACATGGTATGGTAGACCTGACTTAGCTTTAAGGTCCACTCGACAACTCTTACGTTAAGTTAATGCTACAGTGGCCCCATGTCTTCTTTGGTGCTGACTGACAGTTCACAGCTGAATTCTGACAGTCAACATTTAGGTATATACCTATATTTTGACTGTCAGAAGTGACAGCTGATAAATACATGTTTTAGTAGCTCATATGGTTCGGCGTAGGGATACATAATTTGGTCTGGTAACTTTTAAAAACTATTAGCTGTCAGATGTGAGCTGTCAGTCAGCACCAAAGAAGACATGGGGATGTACGTTAAGTTAAGTGTATCATGTTGGCTTTCGTTTAAAAAACACGAGGGGAACCTTTACTTTAAACGTTAAATTGGATCGTGATCTTAAAATAATACATTTTACTAATTATTTGCTAAATTCTTACTGCCGTAGTAGTATTGGTCGACCGTCTTGAGCCATCCCACGTCATCGTGAGAGTGAGGTATCAGGTGGACGTTCAGCATCCCTGGTACGGATCCAGTACAGGCCTAGAAGGGGAACCAACATTGACTGTGTATCAAACTAGTTTCCCCTGATCATCATCATCGTCATCATCATCATCAACTGGTTCCAGCCTATGGCCGGGTCAGTTTATTAAATGGCCTCTATATTACTCTATCCTTACACCATTCTTCCTACTTTTAATGTCCACTTTTTCCCTTGCTGTATTTTTCCTAAATACTTCATTTACATCAGTCCGTTTGGCATTCTCTCCTTTTCCATCCTAATTAAATGTCTATACCATCTTAACCTTACTTTCTATAATATCTCATGTACTCCAACATCCTCATTACATGCCCATACCATCTTAACCTTAATTCCTCTACTATCTCATGTACTCCAACATCCTCATTACATGACCATACCATCTCAGTCTTGCTTCCTCTACTATCTCATGTACTCCAACATCCTCATTACATGTCCATACCATCTCAGTCTTGCTTCCTCTACTATCTCATGTACTCCAACATCCTCATTACATGTCCATACCATCTCAGTCTTGCTTCCTCTACTATCTCATGTACTCCAACATCCTCATTACATGTCCATACCATCTCAGTCTTGCTTCCTCTACTATCTCATGTACTCCAACATCCTCATTACATGTCCATACCATCTCAGTCTTGCTTCCTCTACTATCTCATGTACTCCAACATCCTCATTACATGTCCATACCATCTCAGTCTTGCTTCCTCTACTATCTCATGTACTCCAACATCCTCATTACATGTCCATACCATCTCAGTCTTGCTTCCTCTACTATCTCATGTACTCCAACATCCTCATTACATGTCCATACCATCTCAGTCTTGCTTCCTCTACTATCTCATGTACTCCAACATCCTCATTACATGTCCATACCATCTCAGTCTTGCTTCCTCTACTATCTCATGTACTCCAACATCCTCATTACATGTCCATACCATCTCAGTCTTGCTTCCTCTACTATCTCATGTACTCCAACATCCTCATTACATGTCCATACCATCTCAGTCTTGCTTCCTCTACTATCTCATGTACTCCAACATCCTCATTACATGTCCATACCATCTCAGTCTTGCTTCCTCTACTATCTCATGTACTCCAACATCCTCATTACATGTCCATACCATCTCAGTCTTGCTTCCTCTACTATCTCATGTACTCCAACATCCTCATTACATGTCCATACCATCTCAGTCTTGCTTCCTCTACTATCTCATGTACTCCAACATCCTCATTACATGTCCATACCATCTCAGTCTTGCTTCCTCTACTATCTCATGTACTCCAACATCCTCATTACATGTCCATACCATCTCAGTCTTGCTTCCTCTACTATCTCATGTACTCCAACATCCTCATTACATGTCCATACCATCTCAGTCTTGCTTCCTCTACTATCTCATGTACTCCAACATCCTCATTACATGTCCATACCATCTCAGTCTTGCTTCCTCTACTATCTCATGTACTCCAACATCCTCATTACATGTCCATACCATCTCAGTCTTGCTTCCTCTACTATCTCATGTACTCCAACATCCTCATTACATGTCCATACCATCTCAGTCTTGCTTCCTCTACTATCTCATGTACTCCAACATCCTCATTACATGCCCATACCATCTCAGTCTTGCTTCCTCTACTATCTCATGTACTCCAACATCCTCATTACATGCCCATACCATCTCAGTCTTGCTTCCTCTACTATCTCATGTACTCCAACATCCTCATTACATGCCCATACCATCTCAGTCTTGCTTTCTCTACTATCTCATGTACTCCAACATCCTCATTACATGCCCATACCATCTCAGTCCTGCTTCCTCTACTATCTCATGTACATAGGATATATGCAGCGGCTACCCTTAAAGTTATTTCTATTATTTTTCCCACGTATCAAGCCTGATTCACACTTTTACCTAAAATAGAGAGCAGAATCTAATTTAGTGTTGCAAAAGTTCAGCGCAACCTGCTAACCCATGATGCATTGCACGTAAACTTAAAATAGATGATTATTAACTCACAATAGATCGTATATAATTAGGACTAATTGGGGATCGACCCAATCCGGATTATCGATCTGTCCGGATTTTAGAAAATACAATACCTGTACCAAGGAGAAAAAAATATAAACATAAACGTGATTCTTACAAAAATTCACTTTTAAGGTAGAATTATTTTCACTTATTCTTTAAACAAAAATTAGACTATTTTTTTTTGTGTGCTAAATATCACAAATTCTGAAGGAATATAAGTAAGGCAAAAACCTAACAGTGAAAAAGTCTCAATTATTTTTTTAAACATTGGTTGAGGTATACAACTAAGACTATGCCACCCATGGTTGGGAATCGTTGGCAAGGGGTGTAAGTGGGAAGACGTAAATAAAAACACTCATCATTTATCCAACACTGGGCCTATAACAGACTTAGATAAAACAGTTTATGGAAAGCCCTCTATTAATTTAAATTAATAGTTTGGCATTTTCTTCCTCACGACATGAATATTGTGGAATCGAATTCAACTGCTATTTGATTACCAAACCCTTCCTTCCCCTCTGACAAGACGTGTATTAATCACAACTTGTGAATGTGGGGAATGCCAGGTCTCCACCGTGGTTCGGATCCCACGTTAAACTGTAGGTCCTCCATTTCATCTCACAATCACTCTACCATTACACATTAGCGTAAGTGCGTATAAACCGAACGGGTAGTAAGACGCGGTGCTAATAATAATAATAATAATGTATGAATTTACGTCCACCGTATAACAACACCTCGATATAATAATAAAATCGCTTCTATGGCCAACCCATCACTCACCGAGTAGCCGCATGTCGGGGTCTCCTGTTCGACTCTCGAAAAGGGCAATCCCCAATAGCCAGGTGCTAGCAGAAGGGCGGTTAAAACGAAAGCTATCGGTAAAGTCTCCATTCTGCAAGCTATCACACCACTTTCTTTTTACGAATTAAAATGTTCCCGTGAAAGTGTGTCCTAATTTACTGTCCATATGTCGGGGAACTATTTAAACATCTTTATCGTCTAACTTGAAGTGTTTCTGATTAGGACTTAAAGTTTAGTGTTGTTTATCTAATCAACACATCTGGGATATTATTATTGACTACAAACCACTCGATGAGATTTATACCGCCTGAAAAAATTCCACTTCAAATTCCAACCCTATATAAACATTTATTGATTTGTTATTACCTTATGTTATGAAATGAAATGGATACATGTAACAAAAACAATTATGTAATAAAATTAGTTATATATTTCTCTTTATTGAATAAATGATGACCATTTGTGGCTTTTGATTAAACATTTTGGGGCGCAGCCCAAACAGCTTGTAAGTTGTGGGGCTAAATAAAAAATTGGGGTAATGAATTAAAACTATCTCGTTTTAGAAAGTTTATTCTTAGATTTTATATACCAATTAAAAGTATATAATATCATAACTTAGGCATAAAGAACTGGAAAGTTAATTGCCGTATTTACAAAAACACCCCACCTATCCCTATCTTGAGCTAGTTCTATCCAGTCCAACTCATTAAATCTTATCCCTATCTTGAGCTAGTTCCATCCAGTCCACCTCATTAAATGCTATCCCTATCTTGAGCTAGTTCCATCCAGTCCACCTCACTACACCTTATCCCGATTGTACGTAACTCATCATTATGTAACTCCTTCACTCTCCATTATATCCATCCCTTTTTGAACAAACTATTTTTTCCAAGCTCTTTGTTTTTGTTGATAAAATATTAGATAGTATACCAACTTCTAATGGGAATGTAAATTATTATTATCGTTTAATTAACGTGACACAAAAGAGTCGCTTCACGTGTATTTTATTTTGAATCATATGTATTCTAAATAAACACAAATAAACATGTTTATTATAAAACGTGATCAAACGCTTATGAAAAAAAACACTTCAGTGCATCTTGATTGGATTCAACCCGAGGCCCCTTAGGTCAGAACCAATTATTATATTTCTGAGTTAACCGTATCAATTTAAAACTTATGATCGGGTTAACTGATCAAGGAGAAACTAATGTAGAATTAAAAATTATTACCTTTTATTGAGTATTACTGATAACAAATCATATTTTATATTAACTTTCAGGATAGTTTTTAAATGGCAGGAAGAATGTGGGGAATGCCAGGCCTCCCGCCGTGGTTCGGATCCCACTTTAAACTGTTGGTCCTCCATTTCATCACACAATCACCCTAACATTACACATTAGCGTAAGTGCGTATAACCCGAATGGGTAGTAAGACGAGGTAATAATAATAATAATAATTGGCAGGAAAAGTTGAGATGGTTTACTAAAGTAATTACCATAGCTAATTGGTTGATTACATTTTCTTAAAATCAAAAACAATAAATCTCAGTTCCACAATTTATTTAATAGAAAATAATTAGTACACCCTGAATATCGTTAATAATAATAATAATAATTATTATTATTATTATTATTATTATTATTATTTACTATGGTAATTACCCCTATAGTCATTTTAATACTAAATATTAATCTATACTTTGTATTTACAACTGATACTTTGATACTTTTGACGCACTTTGATAGTTCTGATACCTCCAATCGTTCGAACTTTGTAATGTTAAAGTTGATGAATGAAACAAAACAACACACTTAATCGATTAAAACCTCACAAATACAAAAGTCGACCTTTAGCACCTTAATTTTCTCACGGGCACTTCAATTTCTCAGTTTTTGATACAATAAACACATTCTTCACATTATTTGAGTAACAATATCTTACTAAGTAGTTCCTTATCTACTGGTGCCTTCGGTCAATAAACTGATACTTTAAAATATTATCAAATGGGTTTAAAGTTTACAGAACAATAAAATATAAACATAAAATTTCAACAATAATAGGTACGTTTAAGAAACAGGTGGCCAGATATTTGTTTTCAATATTAATTTGTCAAGTACAAGTACAATTTGTTCTTTAAGACTTTTAATCACATATCTCAAGTTTAAAGAGTGGATGTATACCATTGCTTAGTAATCATCATCATCATCATCATCAACTGTTTGCAACCTGCGGCAGGGTCACTTTAGTATTAAAAAAAACTCCATACTTCCACCATTCATCCTCTTTTTACTAACGGGGTAGTGACGCGCAATACAAGGAGCCTACCTAGTGGGTTTCGCGTACCCTCTTTAGCGCATTCCTGATACCACCACCAATTAGTGTACCCCGGGGGGGACCTTAGGTTGGGTTGAACCCCAGCGGAAACCAGGTCAGGTGCAGAGGAGAGACTGGTCAACAAGCATGTAACAGGGTCTGTCTGGGAGTGAGAGGGTTGATACAGTAGCCCCATGGCTTCTTTGGTGCTGAGTGACATCTTTGAAACGTTACCAGACCAAATTATGTATACCTACGCCGGACCAAATGATCTGTAAAAACATGTGTTTAGCAGCTGTCACTTCTGACGGTCAAAATGTAGGTACATACCTAAATGTTGATTGTCAGAAGTCAGCTGTGAGCTGTCAGTCAGCACCAAAGAAACCACGGGGCTACTGTAGACTGGTCAACAAGCTTGGAACAGGGTCTGGCTGGGAGTGAGAGGGTTGATAGACTGGTCAACAAGCTTGGAACAGGGTCTAGCTGGGTGTGAGAGGGTTGATAGACTGGTCGACAAGCAAGTAACAGGGTCTGGCTGGGAGTGAGAGAGTTGACAGACTGGTCGACAAGCTTGGCACAGGGTCTGGCTGGGAGTGAGAGGGTTGATAGACTGGTCGACAAGCAAGTAACAGGGTCTGGCTGGGAGTGAGATAGTTGATAGACTGGTCAACAAGCTTGGAACAGGGTCTGGCTGGGAGTTAGAGGGTTGATAGACTGGTCGACAAGCAAGTAACAGGGTCTGGCTGGGAGTGAGAGAGTTGATAGACTGGTCAACAAGCTTGTAACAGGGTCTGGCTGGGAGTGAGAGAGTTGATAGACTGGTCAACAAACTTGGAACAGGGTCTGGCTGGGAGTGAGAGGGTTGATAGACTGGTCGACAAGCAAGTAACAGGGTCTGGCTGGGAGTGAGAGAGTTGATAGAACTGGTCAACAAGCAAGTAACAGGGTCTGGCTGGGAGTGAGAGAGTTGATAGACTGGTCAACAAGCTTGGAACAGGGTCTGGCTGGGAGTGAGAGAGTTGATAGACTGGTCAACAAGCTTGGAACAGGGTCTGTCTGGGAGTGAGAGGATTGATAGACTGGTCGACAAGCAAGTAACAGGTTCTGGCTGGGAGTGAGAGAGTTGATAGACTGGTCAACGAGCTTGTAACAGGGTCTGGCTGGGAGTGAGAGAGTTGACAGACAGGTCAACAAGCTTGGCACAGGGCCTGGCCAGTTGACTGGGAGTTAGAGGGTTGATAGACTGGTCAACAAGCAAGTAACAGGGTCTGACTGTGAGTGAGAGGATTGACAGACTGGTCAACAAGCTTGGCACAGGGCCTGGCCAGTTGGCTGGGAGTGAGAGAGTTGATAGACTGGTCAACAAGCTTGGCACAGGGCCTGGCTGGGAGTGAGAGGGTTGATAGACTGGTCGACAACTTGGCACAGGGCCTGGCCAGTTGGCTGGGAGTGAGAGAGTTGATAGACTGGTCAACAAGCTTGGCACAGGGTCTGACTGTGAGTGAGAGGGTTGACAGACTGGTCAACAAGCTTGGCACAGGGTCTGGACAGTTGGCTGGGAGTGAGAGAGTTGATAGACTGGTCAACAAGCTTGGCACAGGGCCTGGCTGGGAGTGAGAGAGTTGATAGACTGGTCAACAAGCTTGGCACAGGGCCTGGTCAGTTGACTGTGAGTGAGAGGGTTGATAGACTGGTCAACAAGCTTGGCACAGGGCCTGGCCAGTTGGCTGGGAGTGAGAGAGTTGATAGACTGGTCAACAAGCTTGTAACGGGGTCTGACTGTGAGTGAGAGGGTTGACTGACTGGTCAACAATCTTGTAACAGGGTCTGGCTGGGAGTTAGAGGGTTGATAGACTGGTCAACAAGCTTGTAACAGGGTCTGGCTGGGAGTGAGAGGGTTGATAGACTGGTCAACAAGCTTGTAACAGGGTCTGGCTGGGAGTTAGAGAGTTGACAGACTGGTCAACAAGCTTGGCACAGGCTCTGGTAAGTTGTCTGGGAGTTAGAGGGTTGGTTACAATGAGCAAAGCTATCATCAACACCCATAGCCTCAGTTAGGGAAGGTTACCACCAAGAGAAGCTCTACCTGAGGACCTATAAGTGGCATACCACGCTACTCAGGTATAGGTCAGGCCATGAGAGGCCTAGTTATCTGGAGGCCGAAACAAAACAAAGTACTCGAGAAAATAAGTCAAAGCTCCAAATCACATAGCAGGACGTATGGGTGTATGAACATATGAATGTCTAAGTTTCATGGCACCGCTCAAACCAGAAAAATGGTTTTCGCGATTCTGTCGGTTTATCTAAGTGTTTTTATCTTAGCCTAGAACCTAAACCATTTTACCGATAGGGCTTGTATCTATAGTTTTCATAAGATTATCCCGAGATTTTTATTTTGAATTGGATATCTAACCCTAAAATTAAGGCCAGTCTACTGATGGGCAAAAAGAGGAAAAATCCATTTTCTAAAGCCTGGTTCTAGAGATTTTTTTTTACTAGGGACAAATTATCATTTCAAACAAAATTAAACTTCTTATTTTCCTTTGGAAATGACTTGGAGGTTACCTAACTTAAATGGATATCCCCAATTGTTATCATATCTACTCAACACTTTGAGATCCGAAACAATTTATATTTACAAACTTGTAGTACTAATAACAAAACGTCTATTTGGAATACGTTTTTATAAAACCAATAATTGTTTTAAATTATTGGCCAATAATGTTTTTTTTACATTTAGATCTAGAAAATATAATATATTCTTTGGTAAACCAAGATGTTACTTTTTCCTCTTAATGTTTCCGTGACAGGTTATTTCATTTCGTTTATGCGCTTTGGTAGAATGCGATGCTCTTTTTTTTTTGCCATTAGTATGTCTCTGCAACAATGTATATTATTTGGTTTCACATATCTTATGAGTTTAAAGTATAATTTTGATAAATTATTATTATTATTAGCACCGCGTCTTACTACCCGTTCGGGTTATACGCACTTACGCTAATGTGCAATGGTAGGGTGATTGGGAGATGAAATGGAGGACCTACAGTTTAACGTGGAATCCGAACCACGGTGGAGACCTGGCATTCCTCACATTCACAAGATGTCTTGTCAAGAGGTGAAGGAAGGGCTTGTTAATCAGATAAATCTGTGCCGGGACCGAGGATTGAACCCCGGCCGCCAGCATAGAAGTCTGACACCTTACCCCTAGACCGCCAGGTCACCAATTTTGATAAAGTAGTGAAAAAGATCATGCGGCGTACAGTACAATTCATTCTCAATACATTTCTGTATCAGTGTATATTATTTCATTCATGTTCTTTGGTAGAATGCTTCTGTTACGATGTATATTACTTCGTTCATCATACGTTACGAACTTTGAGTTAATACCTTTATTTTTTAGGTAAAGAAAGGCTTTGGGGTGAACAGTACTATTTATTTGATATGGTGCCTTTTGGCTTAGTACTGGAATTTCCCCCATATTAAAAAAACACTGTTCGGATGTAAATATCATATTCACATCATTTTGTGCTTTAGCTTTAAAGTCCGCAATTATACCTCGATTCTGCTTGATTAAGAATGTATTCAAGATTTAAATACACCCTTCCATAATATATTGTGTCATCTAATAAAATTAAAGATATAAGTTATGACATAATATGAATAAAGTTAAACATCAAAATCTAAAAATATAATTTCGAAAGAACACGCTTCGGTGGCCGTGTGGTCTGACGCGCTACTCTCTCAGTAGACTAAACTGCCGATGACGGGGGAACTGAGGTTCGAATCTTGGTCGGGTGTACTGAGGGTAGTTTTTCCAAAATGGTTTTTCCACTCTCCCCCACGCAAATTCGGGTAAACTTTCTTTAAACATAGTCTTCGTAATCCTTAAATTTTTACCATATTTAGTACATAATCGTATAACTTGGATGGGTAGTAAGACGCGGTATTAAAAAATAAATACCAAAAGTACCCTGTTAAAATACAAACCGTTAAATAAATAATCAAAATATTAGATCCATTTAATGAGAAATATAGTATTTACAGTGCACTCATTATAAAATCTGGTGTGGATTAGACCAAGTTGTTATACTTTCATTGATCTGTCTCAATCTCACACATATGGCTATGACAAATTTGAAAATGACATACCTATTAATGATACTAGTAGTAACATTCAATATACAGCCAGTCCCTGTGAAGGTGTCTTGTAGGGTCAGTTAATACTAGTAGTAACATTCAATATAACAGCCAGTTCCTGTGGAGGTATCTAGTAGGGTCAGTTAATAGTAGTAGTAACATTCAATATACAGCCAGTCCCTGTGAAGGTGTCTTCTAGGGTCAGTGGGTGTGTGCATTTTAGCGGGCTTGACAGACTGATGTGTAATATTACCTCATATCTTAGTGAGTAAAACAACGGTAAACTATCTCACTCCTTATTTCCCTAGTACGCCTTTTCAGTGCTGTCCAGTATTTACAGCTAACGGTGGAATTGTTGGGGATCCAACCAAACTTTGGGTTAAGTGCGATTTATACACACATTTAAAATATAATAATAGAGCAAAATATATATAAAAACGTATAAAATAAAAATCAATAATTAACAGTTAAGACTTTATTTAATTTATAATCAAATGGTTCATACATACACTTGTTTGAATAAAATAATGTTATTAATACTGTTTTATATATATATTTCATACAATATATATATATATATATATATATTTATTTTCATACAATAAAAATATATTTTTTTATTTTCACTACCATTGCTATAAAATATTTCTAAGCCCTTTTATACAGTTTAAAAAATAATATTTTTGTACATTTTCTTAAAGGCCTTTTTTATGGAATTTGGACTATATTTTACATATTAATTGATAGTTTGGTTCTCGAGCTGTTTAATATCCAACTACGAATGTCCTGATCTGCATTGGACTGAGAGTGATCGAGAAATCCTGGATATCGCGGCTGACTTCACTTCTTTGTCTCGTGTCAGTGCTTGTCCACGCGAGCCTGTCAGTGTCCGACAACCACTGGTTGCCATCCAGGGTCGTCTCTCGGAGGGAGTTCACCTTCAGTGAGGACAACAGATCCTGTAACAATACATTTACCTTTATCATCAAAGAGACGTTTTAGACTCAATATAGAGTAGGTAGCTTGTACTGTCTTAATAAAATATAATTAAATATTTTGAAAATAAAACTACCCATTTAGAATACAATAACTTAATATAAAAACCGTAATAGCGCAAATGATCAGTGGCGGCTTGTAGCTAAAATTAGTGGGGGTGCTGCTCCAGAAAATGTTTAGCCTTTATTTTAATATTGTATAAAAGGAAAAAAATATATTTATAAAAAGAAAATTTATTCAGGGACTTGATCAAATCTTAGCAAAAAAAACCATTTTTTTTATTTACTTTAACTTAAATTGTTACAGTTTAAGCTTGATCTATTCATTTAAAAATGAAATCCATTCTTCTTGTTTTAATTTGCGCAAAAAGTTCAATAATTTTCTCCTTTATCTCTGGATGACAATCGAGTAAATTTTTTTCCATTGAAAGTACCGCAAGCGCATTTAGTCTTTCTATTAAATAAAAAAACCTTAAAAAAATGAATCAGATAGAATAGCTGGAAGTAGAATAATAATCTAATTCTACACTTTTCTACACTTTATCACATTCAAGAATATGATACACAGTTTTTAAGCACAACACACACTGAGTAAAAAATACACTTCCTTTCACCATCATGCCAGAGCCGGCACTGCGAGATCAACAGTGCTCTCTATACCTAGAAGTCCCGCCTTCCTCCCCACCCCCCTCCTATGTGCGCATGCGCACAACAGTCAAACACCACGTCCCTGGCACTGTGAAGCGCACAGTTCCACACAAATATTTTTTATCTTTTTTATAAACTGGGGGATGGCTAGTGAAGTACTGACATTAAGCTTAAGGAATATATATTGTATTACAAAAATAATGAAGGAATTAAAGAAAAAAGGACTCGTTATATTAAATGTTAGTGATAATATCAAGTGGAAATAGGGGGTGCTGCAGTTCCTCAGTACCTATACACGAACCGCCACTGCAAAAAATACAGACAAAATATACCAAAAACTTTTCGGTACTATAAAAAGAAATTCCTTTGCGAATTTAGGCGCCCTTGAACCTCTTTGTACACGTAAGTTTACCTAATCATACCTGAATGTTAATAGAAACATCTTGTGAAAGAACCCTGTCCTCGTCATTCTCCAATATGTGTTCCAGACGTAACAGCAGCGAGTTATCAGTCCATCTCTCCAAAGTCAGCACTTGGACATTCTCTGGCAAAGAGCTGGTCAGGCCGACAAACTATAATCACAACATTAAATTACTGTCATGGTGGGAATGCTGTCTAAACAACTCTAAGAGAATTGTAATGAATGTTAGCCATGAGTACTATCCGAAGTACCCGCCTCGGTGGCGTAGTTGGCTAACGTGCTATTCATGTTGAGCTAGACTGCCGAGGACGGGGAGATCGAGGTTCGAGTCTCGATCGGGTGAACTGAGGTTTTTTTTCCTAAATGGTTTTCCACTCTACCTCCACGCAAATGCGGGTTCACTTCCTCTAATTCAACCTTCCCAATTCCTAATCCATTAGATTAATTAGTACTTAAAGCGTATAACCCGAACGGGTAGTAAGACGCGGTGCTAAATATTATACTTTACTAAAACCATTTCTATACATAAAATTGCGAGAAGGTAAATTTTAAGGGTAATTTGTATGCTAGACTCAGCAAGGCAAATATTTTATAGGTAATTTTGACTCAACAAAGGATCGTATTGAAATGCTAATGTAAACCAATTAACTTGAGTGGTCAAAATAAAATACACTTCAAACCTAATAAAATAGTATATACCCAAGTTATAAGTTCAATCACCAGAAATGAAATTAAGATATTAGTAAAAAATATTTCAGTCACATCATTTGGAAATCATTTTGTCCATGAGAGAGAGAGAGAGTGTGTGTGTATATAATCCCCTAGTCGAATCATAATGGCTTGTCTCTGAATGTAGATAAAAGTTTAAAAGAATCCGCTGTGTTATCTGAGACAACAGTTCAACTTGGAACACCTAACTGACATACTCACCCTTCCGTATATTCACCCTTACAACATTACAACACTACTCACCTGTTTCTTGTCTACACTCCTTGTTTGCCCAGAGGATCCTCCACTGATAAAGATCCAAGGAGCCAGAAGTATCCTCTGAGCTAGCAGCCTCTCTTGAGCCGCCAGACTGACGTTGTCGCTACCTGCTATCTCCCCGGCAAACACGAAGTGACGCCCTCTGGCGATCAAACCTTCTCCGTAAGCTGTCTCATTCAGGGCCTCACCGACACCCTTTGCGTCGTCGCTAAGTAACCGACGATGAACCTGAGAGTAGGAAGTTCAAACTAACTGATAGTATTTATTAAATTACTATATTTATACTTGGTGTTTGGCACTTTTTTTTTCTTTTATTATTAATTATTATTTTACTTAGTAGCTCATAAAACGTTAGAAAGCTTCAGCATAAATGAAATGTCCTACATTGTGTTCATTAATATTCTACCCACACAACTTATTTAACTACCCGTACTGATAGCTCTGAAAACAATAACTATTTATAACAGAAATTTCCAAATTAATTTAGTAGCAAGATATATTAAATTTTGCCAAAAGCAATAAAGTCTGAAAAACAACAACACAATCTTTACATTAGAAAGACAATAAGACTGGTAGAGTATATCTTTAATAATTAGATGACCCGGCAGTCTAGGGGGTAAGGTGTCAGACTTCTGTGCTGGGGGTCCGGGGTTCAATCCTCTGTCCTGGCATAGATTTATCAGATTACCAAACCCTTCCTTCACCTCTGACAAGACATCTTGGGAATGTGGGGAATGCCAGGCCTCCACCGTGGTTCGGATCCCACGTATAAACTGTAGGTCCCCCATTTCATCTCGCAATCACCCTACCATTACACATTAGCGTAAGTGCGTACAAACCGAACGGGTAGTAAGACGCGGCGCTAGTAATAAAAATAATTTAAATGGTTTAAAAAAATCACAGGTTCTTAAATAAATTTCGGACATGTTGAGGAATGTGATACTAATCCACATTAATCAGGACCAAACCAGGATTTAAGGGAGGGTGAACGGAATTAATATCCCATGGCATTCACAAACTGGTGTAGTAAAAAAAAATGGCTTAATAGATTATAGTCATGAGTAATTTTTTTTTTAAATCATAGCTTAATACATCCATTTTTATTTTGTTCTGACAAAATATGACCTACTTACTTACTAATGGCTAATTTTGGTTCTAACAGATCACGTAGATTTATTGTAATGACAATGTTTCCTTATTTAAATAATATTGTTAAGATTATTTATTTGAGTTATTTAACGTGAACTTTCTGAATGGACTGATTATATCAGCACACGATAATTTCTACGAGCGAGATTGAAAGTACCTACCAATTTTGATTGGAAAGGTATTTTCACATACCTTTCGAGGTTATTTTACATGCCCACAACCGACATGAGGACCAACGGCTTTACTTTCCCTCCGAAGGAAGTTGTGCTACGGATTGTTATCGCTCAATAAAAATCCGTTGACCCCGGTTGGATTTGAATCCAAGAACACCGGGACCTGAGACGAGCACTTTACCCCAAGATCCTCCAACAATAATTCATTTTGTAAGGGAAAAAAAAATCCCAAAAGTTTAAGAGAAAAACATTCAATCTACCATGATTTCCACTTGACCATCTTTCATGCTGCTACCCCCCTGAGATCTGTCGTTAAGAACAGCGAGCTCGAGTCCTTTGTTCTGATCTCTGATGAGTATCTTGGAGGTCACTGGGTAGTAGTTTCCTGATACAGGCTCGGTCAAATTGGCCGTCCATGTAGGGCGGTAATCTCTCCTTCTCTCTAAGAGCTCTCGCCCATTAGAGTCGGTATAGAAGAGCTCTTCCGACTCAAGGTTTGTCGTGAAACGGGTGATGGGCTCCTTGCCGACATTGTCTCTGGAAAGTTAGATATTATTATTATTATTATTATTATTATTATTAGCACCGCGTCTTACTACCCGTTCGGATTATACGCACTTACGCTAATGTGTAATGGTAGGGTGACTGTGAGATGAAATGAAGGACCTACAGTTTAACGTGGAATCCGAACCACGGTGGAGGCCTGGCATTCCACACATTCACAAGATGTCTTATCAGAGGTGAAGGAAGGGTTTGGTAATCAAATAAATCTTTGCCGCAACCGAGGATTGAACCCTGGCCGCCAGCACAGAGAAAGTTAGATATTGATCAGATAAAAATGATAAGATTTAAATACACTAGAGTTGCGATCATCCGGCTTAAAAGTGAAGACATTCCGGACCAGATGACGGAAAATCTGGATAGTACGGAATTCGATTGTTACTGTACAGTAAAATAACACTAAACACTGATATAAACATACGCAAGGAAGGCTTCCACGAAATGAAAACCAATGTTACAGTGTCCTTCGCTGTCCGACTACCACGCCTATATTAGTGCGCACGCAACTAACATAGCTACGCCTCACGCACACCTCCCTTGACACAGCTTATGTTTCAAGCCAAATCAAAACAGTGCTGCTATCTACACCAAACAAGACCACACCTCCCTTGACACAGCTTCTGTTTCCAGCCAAATCAAACCAGTGCTGCTATCTACACCAAACAAGACCACACCTCCCTTGACACAGCTTCTGTTTCCAGCCAAATCAAAACAGTGCTGCTATCTACACCAAACAAGACCACACCTCCCTTGACACAGCTTCTGTTTCCAGCCAAATCAAAACAGTGCTGCTATCTACACCAAACAAGAACACACCTCCCTTGACACAGCTTCTGTTTCCAGCCAAATCAAACAGTGCTGCTATCTACACCTCTCTTGACACAGCTTCTGTTTCTAGCCAAATCAAAACAGTGCTGCTATCTACACCGAACAAGGCCACACCTCCCTTGACACAGCTTCTGTTTCCAGCCAAATCAAAACAGTGCTGCTATCTACTCCAAACAAGAACACGCCTCCCTTGACACAGCTTCTGTTTCCAGCCAAATCAAAACAGTGCTGCTATCTACACCTCCCTTGACACAGCTTCTGTTTCTAGCCATATCAAAACAGTTCTGCTATGTACACCTCTCTTGACACAGCTTCTGTTTCTAGCCAAATCAAAACAGTGCTGCTATCTACACCAAACAAGAAGACACCTCCCTTGACACAGCTTCTGTTTCCAGCCATATCAAAACAGTGCTGCTATCTACACCAAACAAGAACACACCTCCCTTGACACAGCTTCTGTTTCCAGCCAAATTAAAACAGTGCTGCTATCTACACAGAACAATAGTACTGTATTATATGCCAACCGCAGTTATGATTTGTTCTCTACGATGTAACAGTCGTAAGGCGTTTGCGATCGATTTATTTTATTAATTACTTGTGGGTATGTACCGGTTTGTTTTGTTTAAAACGCACTTGTTGACACCGAAAACCTGAGCCAGTTAATACGGAGGGCCAGATAGTCGAATTTTGGATAGTCGCGACTCTAGTGTAATTATATGACATTCACAATCCATGTTAAATGGTTTGCAGTATTTAAATAAACAATCTAAGTGCATTTTAAAGCTTCATTAACAAATCATTAGATGGTATTGAAATTTTTATTTTTGATATATTGAAGACAATTATATTAAAACAATAGATATCTTATTACTTTCACTTATATTTATGATACGTATTTTAGCAGTATGGCCTTGGTAATATATTTGCAACATATCATTAAGAAACACACAAACACACACACACACACACACATACATATATATATATATATATNTTAAAAAGATCACTTCTTAATATTTATAAAGGCTATCCACATTTAACTACACTAATGGGTTATGAGCGAAGAATACATAATTCAGATGAGATGTTCACGTATCTGCGTCGAGGGAGAGGGGGAAAACAAATATTAAAACCAATCCTCGGTTAACCATTCTGGGATCCAACATTCGAACTACCCCATCATCTAAATACCAGGCTAGGTCAGTCTGATATTTAGTGCGCGTGGTCCTTGATGGGCGTCTCAGTTAAATTACGCTCATCAATGTTGATTATTATTATTATTATTATTATTATTATTATTGTTATCACCGCGTCTTACTACCCGTTCGGGTTATACGCACTTACGCTAATGTGTAATGGTAGGGTGATTGTGAGATGAAATGGAGGACCTACAGTTTAACATGGGATCCGAACCACGGTGGTAGGCCTGGCATTCCCCACATTCACAAGATGTCTTGTCAGAGGTGAAGGAAGGGTTTGGTAATCAGATAAATCTGTGCCGGGGCCGAGGATTGAACCCCGGCCGCCAGAACAGAAGTCTGACACCTTACCCCTAGACCGCCAGGTCACCTCTCAATGTTGATCATAACAAAAATTGTACCATTTTCTAAAATATCTTTCTATCAGAATTATACCGTATATATAATAAGTATAAATGAATATATATGGGTATAGGTGTGTGTGTGTGTGTGTGTGAGGGTTGGCGGGGGGTGAGGTGACAAAAACATCAAAATACTCACGATATTGGGATTGGCCCAACAAGCCACTCAAACTCAACATGGGTCTCTCCTTTGTAAACTCGGATCACCTGACTGACCCAGTCATTAAACACCTGGTGAACCTCTTCGACAAGAACACCTGTTAAATAGATTATATCTGTTAATTACCGGCACTAGAAATATTGAATATGATATAAATACAAATATAAGTTTTGTTAGTTGTTCTGTCTTGAAGCAGTTCCATTCCTTTTGTCAGTTAACTTAGACCACCAATGCACTTTGCCCTCCTTCAAATCCCAGAATTTTCATCTTTTCTTCAAGTAATTTAATATTTAAATCTTCCTTCAGCCTAAGCTCCTCTTTCCCTCAGCCTCTCCTTCTATGACGTCGCGCAGAAGACATTTCCTCCTTAAGAACGTGTCCAATTAAGTTGGCTTCGTCCCAAAGAATCACATCCAAAATGGTTATCTTCTCACCCACTGTTCTTATGACTTATTCATTTGTCACCCTGTCTTTATAGCTGATCCTCTCAAGTCTTCTCAAGCCCCAAATTTCAAGGCTCTCCAAGTAGTCTTTTCCATATTTCCAAGAGTCTAAGTTTATACCCCACACGGTGCAATGCTCCCAGTGTAGCATTTCATCAGTTCCTTTCTCAGTTCCAAGCTCAACTTGATGGTCAGCAGAAATTTTTCCTCTTGAAGACCTCTCGGCCATTGCGAACCTCAACCTAATTTCCTTGGTGCAATAGGCATCCTTTATCAGCAGACTTCCCAGGTACTTGAACTTCTCTATGCTTTCCAATTACTAGTTTCCAATTTTAATTCTCAACGGATCTTCATTTTTGAAACTCCCGTGATTTTTTTACTTTTTGATGTTGATCTCCATGCCATATCGTCTCCCTATCTCTACTATTCGGTCCATCATTTCTTGCAACTCTTTTTCCTTTTTGGACATCATAGCTAAATCATCTGCGTTGTGTTAATGATGCGTCCTCCTATCCTGAAATGTCCCTGTCCTTGTAGGATTTCCCTAACCAGCCACTTTCTATAAAATTTGAAGATACTGGGCGACAAACAGCATTCCTGCCTCACTCCTCTTCCTACATCTACGATGTTTGTCTCTCCATCATTCAGCCTCACCTTTACTCGCCGTCCCAGGTATAGGTTTGTAATCAACCTTCTGTCCCTCTAGTTGATGCCGATCTTATCGAGTATTTTCACCCGTTTCTTCTAGTTCACCCTATTTAACTCCTTTTGCCAGTCGATAAACCAATGTATTTACAGTAGCCCCACGGCTTCTTTGGTGCTGACTGACAGCTCACAGCTGACTTCTGACTGTCAACATTTTGGTATAATACCTAAATTTTGACCGTCAAAAGTGACAGCTGCTAAACACATGTTTTTGCGGATCATATGGTTCGGCGTAGGGATAAATAATTTGGTCTGGTAACTTTTCAAAGCTTTTAGCTGTCAGCTGTGAACTGTAGGTCAGCACCAAAGAAGCCATGGGACTACTGTATATTCCCTGAGTTCCAGCACACTCTCTGAAATTATTATTACACTTTATATTTTCTGTTTCAGTCGCCTGTTGAGTATTCTTGCCACGGTATTACCCACATGATAAATGAAGATGATGTCACTGTGGTCACTGCAGTTATTTTCTTACTATACAATTAGTAAAACTACTTTCAGCTTACTTCGTTTACAATTTAATGCTCAAATGTAGTTAAATACTAGCTTAGATGACAGTTCTCAACTGTAGCCTTCCTATGTTATCAATGTAAATTTGAAATTCCCTCAATATAGCTTAAATATAATATTTCCACTATAATTTAAATTACAAATCAAAATCTTTCCTTACGCATATTGAGATCATTCTCGGTGTACAAACTTTTTTTTCCGAATATATGCACACAGGTTGAGAACTATGATATTTAATATTATCTAAAGTATTCACTTCATATTTTTAAATTAAAAATTCTATTTTTTTTTTACCTTTATGCACTGACGTTGAGACTGTTTCAGAAATACTTATGGGTTCTGAAGAAATAGGTCTGAAGATATAAGCCCCTGAAGACCTGTTAAGCACTTCTGCATTATTTCCTTGTACACCCTCATAGTATACAAAGTCTTGTTGGACAGGAATCTCGATTCCATTATTAGTTATAGACTTCACTCGACCATTACTGCCATCAATAGACACCGATATAAGCTGGAAATAAAGATAATATTGGGTTGTAAAATTATTATGTTTTACAAACTAATACATATTTCGATAGCTATTATTATTATTAGCACCACGTCTTACTACCCGTTCGGGTTATACGCACTTACGCTAATGCGTAATGGTAGGGTGATTGTGAGATGAAATGGAGGACCTACAGTTTAACGTGGAATCCGAACCACGGTGGAGGCCTGGCATTCCCCACATTCACAAGATGTCTTGTCAGAGGTGAAGGAAGGGTTTGGTAATCAGATAAATCTGTGCCGGGACCGGGTATTGAACCCCGGACCCCCAGCACAGAAGTCCGACCCCTTACCCCTAGACCACCAGGTCACCCGATATCTATTATTAATAAAACTTAAATCCTAGGCCCTTACGTCATTTCCAATAGTAATGTCCGCTTCTTCCTCGACCTTTTCAAGTTCTTCACCACCGTCATCGTTTTCTTCTTCAAGACTTCGATCATTACCATCAGTTTCTTCAAAACTGTCGTCACTATGATCGTCTTCTTTACTCTCCTCACTTTCTTCTAGATCCCGTGATAACTTTCCCTGTAGTTTGTTTGCGGCGAGAGTGACTCGATAGGTGGCGAGTCCTAGTGGCGGAAGATTGCTCGCTTGAAACACGATCTCATTTCGGGCGGAGCCGTTCCTGTACGCTATGTCCAAGATAGAATCGGGAATAGGAACAAGCTGAGAAAGAATTTCTTCGTCTGAAAAGAAAAAATCACATCATTGGAGCGAAGCCATATTACATAGATCGTGCACATAACAGTTGCGTTCATTAAGTTATAATATGACAAGACTTCTGTGATGGGGGAGGGGGAGGGTCTGGGGTTCAATCCTCGGTCCCGGCACAGACTTAACTGATTGCCCGAACCCTTCCTTAACCTCTGACAAGACGTGTATTAATCACAACTTGTGAATGTGTGGGGAATGCCAGGCCTCCACCGTGGTTCGGATCCCACGTTAAACTGTAGGTCCTCCATTTCATCTCACATTCACCCTACCATTACACATTAGCGTAAGTGCGTATAACCCGAATGGGTAGTAAGACGTGGTGCTAATAATAATAATAATAATAATAATAATAATAATAATAATAATAATAATAATAATAATAATAGTAATAATAATAATGTATTATAGATATCTGCATCAATAATAGAATAGATACACGAACAGAATCACCGTTTTTTTAAACTTACTATTATAGTCTGTGACCGTGTAGCTGTCCCCGGAGACCGGCAGTCTCACGTACTGGGACACCACGTGACTGATGGGGTTGTAAATGGTCACCAAGAAGTCCTCGGAGCTCTCCGTCTCTTCACACAGGCTGATGTTCAGCAGGAGACAGGACTTCAACTCCAGGCTAGAAGCTCCATCGGAGTCGCTCAATAGGTTACTAAACAATGACGATTATAACTATATTTGTTCCCTTAGAAGTTCCTTTTGTAAACCTCTTGTGAAGTGCAAAAACCGTTCCTTCTTTATCTGCGCTGCGTTTGTTTCCCTTCCTTTCTTAGATTAATACACTATAGTCGCGACTATCCAACCCTTCGTATTATCCGGCCCTCCTTATTATCCGGCCCAGTTCTTGGTGCTAAGAAGGGCCTTTTAATATGAACAAACTGTTACATATTTACCATAAAACATTTACTGAATTTATAATGTAGTCCATTTGACGCTCTATTTTCACACGAATCTTGCTTTGTACCCGATGTTTAATTTCCAAAACAAAGTACTGTACTGTAAATATTTTTAAAAATGTCTTCATTGTGTAATATTTACTGTCCCCCTACAGTTAATGTATTCCTATTTTACATCGCAATCAGAAAAGGGGCCGAGTCCGTGTCAATACAAAATGTAGCACCCTCCGCGAACCATGAACTGTGAACCGTAACATTACAAAAGTGATTACAAAAGTGATTACTAAAGTTTAGGTACGAGATATCACAGTCCAACACTTAAGTTCAGTCGATAGCGTGTCTGCCTACTGAGCTAAGGGCCCCGGGTTAGATTCCCGGTATGGCCGTAAAGTGTGTCATTGGTGAGAATTTGGGTTTACCCTTTCGCGTTGATAAATTAACGGTTGGGGACTGGATGTTGTGCCTCTCCTAGTCTTAAGTTAGATTATAAGACATATTATTATTATTATTATTATTATTAGCACCGCGTCTTACTACCCGTTCGGGTTATACGCACTTACGCTAATGTGTAATGGATAGGGTGATTGTTAGACGAAATGGAGGACCTACAGTTTAACGTGGGATCCGAACCACGGTGGAGGCCTGACATTCCCCACATTTTAAGACATATGAAGCTACGACAAACCTAGTTAGCCAGTAATGGAAAATATATGGCTTGAATAAAAAAATCTGACCACAGACTGGAAACAGTAATGGATGTAAAAACAAACAAAAAAGCCACGAGTTATCACTACAACTTACTTGATGGCCTTTCTTGTGACGTCACCACAACCGGATATCCTTTCAGAAAGAATCCTGGCGTAGTCGTCAGCCACTGCCTGCTTCTCCGTCCCCGTGATGGCGTCGTGATGCTGCATGATACCCATAGCTTCCATCATCCCGACTATCTTCGCTTGGGAGTCGTCGTCTGTTACGTTACCTAGGACCACTAGCTGCTTGCTCACCTGTTTGAACGGAAGACGAAAATGAATGGGTTTTTTGGGAGGCGGGGTAGTAACTTTAGCTAAAACCACTTCGGTGGCCGTATGATCTAACGCGCTACTCTCATGTTAGACTAGACTTCTGAAGACGTGGAGATTGGGGTTTGATCCCGGGCTGGTGCAATGAAGTTGTTATTTTTAAAATGGTTTTCCACTCTCCTTCCACACAAATGTGGGTGCTCTTCCTCTAAATTAAATATTCTTAATCCCTAACAAATTATTGTAATTATTAATTAGTACATAGTCGTGTAACCCGAACGGGTAGTAAGATGCGGTGCTAGCTGTCACCAGGAGAAACAGGATTAGGAATGAAAGATTAGGAAAGATTGGAGGAACAAGACGTGCATGAGATAGTAGAGGAAGCATGATTCAGGTGGTATGGGCATGAAGGAGGATGGAAAAAGAAAGGATATCGAAGAAAATTATAGAAATGAAGTATATATATGAAAAAAAAATATCGTAAGGTAAGCCAAGAAAGAAACGGAAGGAGCAGATAACAGAAATTGAGCAAGTGCGAGGAGAAGAATGAAATCGATTAAAGGAGGGAGATTGGGGGAAGGATAGAGAAATATAGAGGCGTTCTATCAAACTGACCTGGCCACAGACTGAAAACAGTTGATAATGATGATGATGATGTAATCGGTCAAGGTAATACTGTTACCTAATTGTTGTTGTTTTGTTTTAAGTTTAGGGTGACCTGGCGGTCTAGGGGTAAGGTGTCAGACTTCTATGCTGGCGGCCGGGGTTCAATCCTCGGTCCTGGCACAGATTTATCTGATTACCAAACCCTTCCTTCACCTCTGACAAGACATCTTGTGAATGTGGGGAATGCCAGGCCTCCACCGTGGTTCGGATTCCACGTTAAACTGTAGGTCCTCCATTTCATCTCACAATCGCCCTACCATTACACATTAGCGTAAGTGCGTATAACCCGAACGGGTAGTAAGACGCGGTGCTAATAATAATAATTTAAACCGATTTATAATTTTTTCTGTTATATTTTTATTTTAGTGTTGTAGTTATTTTTGAATAATTTTCTTTTAGAGTGTTATTTATAATTTTTAAAATAATATTTTCGTTTTTTAAACTTNCACATTAGCGTAAGTGCGTATAACCCGAACGGATAGTAAGACGCGGTGCTAATAATAATAATAATAATAATAATAATAATAATATATCAAGAGTTAATAATTTGAGATAGTTCACCTGCAATAAGTTGTTCCCCATCCTCTCAAACCTCTTCTGTGTCGGTCTGGATGTGAAGTAGCCAGTCCAATAGGAGTACGGCTCACTGGCGTAAGGGAAGAAGTCATCTTCTTTCACGGACCAAGTTTGGTTGGCGTCATGCAGGGCCTTCAAGTAGCAGGAGGGGGTCGAGTAGAAGACATTGATGTTGCTGCCATTAGCTTGCAAGGCGTTCACGTAGCTAAATTAAAGATAGATTAGTTTGGATTGTGTCCACACACACACACACACACACACACACACAAACAACAACTACAGTAGCCCCATGGCTTCTTTGGTTCTGACTGACAGCTCACATCTAACAGCTGACTGCTTTGAAAAGTTACCAGACCAAATTATGTATCCCTACGCCAAACCATATAATCTGCAAAAACATGTGTTTACCAGCTGTCACTTTTGACTGTCAAAAGTCAGCTGTGAGCTGTCAGTCAGCACCAAAGAAGCCATGGGGCTACTGTACAAGTTTAACAAATATGAAATACATCAATATAATATCGTTAAACATGATTAATGTTGAATCAAAATATAATCATTTTCTTGCTTTGTAATTTAAATTAATTTAGTAGTTTTCAAATGTTTATCTGGTTTGAGGTTTAATTGTGACTACCAGACAATTATAATAGGTCTACCCTTTATAAATTGTTTTAATTTGCATAGTAATAAACACATTAGCTGAATAAAATTAAACGCATTCCAAAAATTTAAAAATAAAATATATTTTAGTTTGAATACTCTACTATAAAATAAATAGTTTAATATATTTATCATATAATATCGTATCCAAACTAAATACTGTTTCATGACTATGGATATACACATAAAATAGAGTTTCTTAAGTGATAATTATGTATTTTATAAATTATTCAATTTAAAATAATTTAGTAAAAAAAATCTATTTTATTTTAATGTTTTGTTAATATTTAATTTTATCAATTGATGTATATATTACGATGCATTCCAAAATAATACACAAGTCTACAAAACAAAAAGTTAACTACACAATTTTTTAATTTAGAGCTCCTTTGAGAATTTATAATAGTTTAAAATTGTATTTAATGAGAGTACCTTATAAGCTTATCAATATTTTTGAAGTTCATGTGTGCATTCTGGTAGTTGAAGTCCTCACCCATTGTTAGGATTAAATTCTGTGTCGTATAGGCTTTTAATTGGTTGTTCACAAACGAAATAAACTGCTGAACCTGTATAAAATAATGTTTAGAAGTAAAATTATAAAATGCATGACAAATAAATAATAGATATACACTGAACAATATTGAAACCAAATTCACTTGGCAATTTTCCTCTTTCAGGATTTTAAAATTGAACTATTTTTTAATGAATGCTGTGTTGGGGGTCCGGGGTTCAATCCTCGGTCCCGGCAAAGATTTATCTGATTACCAAACCCCTCCTTCACCTCTGACAAGACAACTTGTGAATGTGTGGGAATGCCAGGCCACCACCGTGGTTCGGATCCCACCTTAAACTGTAGGTCCTCCATTTCATTTCACAATCACCCTACCATTACACATTAGCGTAAGTGCGTATAACCCGAACGGGTAGTAAGACGTGGTGCTAATAATAATAATAATAATAATAATAATTTAATGAATGAATAAATGTAAATTGCGTGAATCAATATCTTAAGACAAACACGTTTGGAAATTTAGGTTTTTAATTATTTTTTTTTATTAATTTTACAATTATTACTCTTTGAACAGAAATTTTGGATTATTTATAAATTTTAAACTTGACATTTAGTTTTAGAAAGGGAAAGATTTGTTTGTTTAATTAATACATAAATTTTGTCAAGTGTCCGATTATTAATTTTTTATTT
>CABFVX010006244.1:8374-41999 GCA_902151425.1 Timema shepardi
GTTTTTTTTTTTTTTCATAGTTGTAGATAATTAAAACCAGTTGGGCACCCAGTCCCCCTTATATGCCGTCCTGCTTTACGCGATTTCGCCGTTTAAAAAAATGAAAAAGGTCCTTGAAAGGTGTTGTATTTGAGCTGAGTTGTCAAAGCCATGATTGTTTGGAGTGTACAGTTAGTATGTAATGATGTGGCGCTGTTTGTCGGCTCACTATCTCCTCAAGGTCAGTGCTCCCATGCTTTGTCATTGTCTGGGTTTGTCTATTTTTACAATTCACTCACCTCGAGCTATTGATCGCTGTCAGTAACTCTGCACTGTGTACATACATACCTAGTCTAACAAGTGTATTTCCTGTTAGTGTTTTATTGAATGGTCAATATCAATACATACTAAGCTGTATGACGTTCTATTTGCCACTATCGCGCTAGGCTATAAATAGTCCCGTTTATATGCGGTTTCGCTTTACGCGGCGCTTTGCCGGAACGTATCTACCGGTTATAACGGGGACTACCTGTAGTAATAATTAACAGTATCTTTATTTTAATCATCACTATGGCAAGTAAACATAATATACGTCATAGCAGCTGACTTTGTAGCATATGTAATGTGTTCTTATTTCTTTAAAAAAAAACATAATTTGTTTTAATTATTTTGAGTGTATTTGTAATTCTAGTTTTGATTTTCAGTTTTTGAAGAGTCTTAATGTGTTCATTGAAATATGTACAAGATTGTTCGTGAGGTGAAAGTTTTAGAAGTGAGCATGTGCCGAAACGGTTGATTCCAAGTTTCCCATACGGTTGGGAGGTTAGGGTACTAGGCACGTAAGATTTTTCACACTTAACAAAAAAAATTTAATGATTTTATTCATACTAATCTCTTTTGTCCGACAAAATAAATATTGCGGATTAAGTTATACTTTTCAATTAGGCCTAAGTAATTTTTGAATTCAAAATATTATACTTTGTTGATGAGGTGAAAGATTCAACCATCGAATCCAATAAAACGCCAAATCCTCGAATCTTGTATATTTGTCAGGATTCGAGGATTCGAGTGGCCCATCTCTAATTTTTTTTTTTTGTAAAACAAAGTGAACGCTTAATAATAGTGGAATAATTGTAAATTGAGGCCATTTAATTACCTCAGTAAATTGTAGAACTTTTGAATGGAGAAAAAGTGAACAAAATAACCAAGCCCATTGATTTGAAAATCTTAACTACCCCTCCCCCTTCTGTAACATTGGTTTGCTTACAGTTTGTATTTAATCTCCCCATTAATCTAAAAAACAATCATCCTCTTTTAAATAACTTGCACGACTTCATGTCAGCCAAATTTATGAAAAGAAAAATCATTTATCATGTCTTAATACCTCTAAGTTGTCCAGAAAACAGGTAATTCCATAGAAATATAATACAGTCAACTATGGATATAATAAACCTTTATGGACTCAAAATATTTTGTTCACTATGTCCGAAGTTCATTAAAATCGATTTTTTTAATATGCAAGTAGTGGGTTAGGGAAAAACAAAATAAGAGTTTAAATACAATCGTTCTTTATTGAAATCTATTAATTAATCTTAAAAACAATTGGTTACATGCTCTTATTTATGGTGTACTGTTTTGGTTAATATTTTTTCCAGATCATTCTCTAGAGTCTGTGCTTTTTCCACACTTGATTCCACACTATCCATGCATTCAAAAAACTAAACTGATTAGAAAAGTCTAATTTTTTGAGTTTCATACACCCTCTCGAAGAAAGGGATTAGTGAAAACAGTTACCAAATGGCCACAGACTGTCATTCACTATCCCATAACTCCTGTTGTATTAATACAACTCAGAAGCCCGTTTTCCTTTACTTGCAGCAGACAAAGGTATTAAAACTTAAGCCAGGTCAATGAGTACAGTGACTTTTTAAGCTCAACCTTCCCTCATGCCCCTCCATATTGCGTACTTTCAGTCAAGCTTTGTGCTACCTAAACAAGAACTCGGGTAGAGAATCGGTGTCTTCAAGTTCAAACAACCAAAAAGTTATGTTTTTAGAGAATTATGATGTAAGAGTGAAATTTCTTATTGAAAGTTTTTCTGTTCACTAAAACTGAAGTTGAGGGTTCATTATAAACAATTTTTTTAACACACAATGAAATGTATGCGAGTTGGGACCAATGAATTAGGTTCACTGTAGCTGAATGTTCACTAAAACCAGAATTGACTGTAGTTGCAACCCTGTATATATTTCCATATAACACTAATGGGAAGAAACTTTTTTATAAGAATGCCATTTTTATTCCTTTACCAAAACAAATTTTTAGTTAAATCAAATTTGGGAGAACTGCTTTGTACTTTTTTTTAATGTCCAATGTTTTAAACACTGAAAAAATACATTTTAATTAAACCTCAGCGTTAGCATTCCTCCCTTGCCCTAAAAGCTCCTCCCTATACTACAGTATGACCATTTTTATCTGATAAGTAATATTTTGTCTGTGCTCCTTTAAATATCAACTGAATGGATAATCACAGAATGTAGATCTTTAATATCACCATTTATGAATAGTAACAATATTTGATCTTTCTAAGCAAACATTATAAATAAAATGTATTGCATTTCGTTTGGTACCGTATTTTTACTCTAATTTACTTCAAGTGTCGCCTTTTGGAGATCAAAGGTTATTTATAAATCTACTTTCACCCATTCATGTATTGAAAACACTAAGATAAGGAATCTTTGAATTCTTAAGAATATTAGAGATTAATAGATTTAAGAAAATATCAGATATGAGATTTATAAGATATTTGAAGAATATTATAATTTTGATTTTATTGTATTTTACTGCCTTTTGGTGGTTTATGATAAACTTTGTAACCAGACCATTAATTTACCTTTTAACTTAGTTTATGAATCTTAAAAGCATTATTTCTAACATGGAGGGTTTTATTTTTTTTAATTAGCACCACGTCCTACCACCTATTTGAGTTATAAGCCTGATTTGTAGTTAAATTGAGTATTTAAAATCATAAAGTAGGAGATTCGACCCATCTAAAACAACTATTATGCTTTTGTCATTGTAAGCTATGCTACATTAATTTTCTTTATGTATTGAATGTTTATTCTTAAGGTAATCAGACTATAGAAGCCTTTATTATTATTATATATTTTCACCAAATTAGTGTATATAAATAGATAATAAAATGTGTTTTTATATTTAAAAAATCATATTCATAACTATATTTAAAAAGAATGATTTATTTGTATTTAATTGATGTGAATCTAGTATGAATTATTACAATTTACATTCTTATTACCCTGGAAGGGAAGGACAGATTACACTGTAGGCCAAATTTATAGACCACATTTCACGGTATATGTACAAGAAAATTCTCCAGAGAAGAATAAACTAACCTAGCACTCAAAATTAATGAATGAATCAATAGCGAAACTTTTATCCCTATTTCCAAGGTTGATGATTGCCAGAATTGTCCTCTTAATGTACATCTGTAAAGTTCAACCATGGAGCAACCTAATCTTATTAATTTTGATCGAGGAATTTGATTAAGACAAATAAATTTTTGCATAAGTCTTATTTCCAAGAGCGTGTCACTTTAACTTTTTGGGGTATGTTTTATTATTTATGGAAGAAAGTACAGGGAAGAGGGATAGAAACACAGAGTGGGAACCCAATATGGCTTTTAATATGAAAATAACACAGTTCACACTTTACCTTGCTGCAACTGGACAAAAAGGTGATGGTTACCTCTTTATTTAATAGCTACAATCACAACCCGAACAGGTAGTAGTATACTGTGCTAAAATAAAGCAACAATATAAATTATGAATTGGTTTTTTCACTGTAAAAGCCATATCTCTAGTTGGTTCAAGTGTTGATCCTAGTAGTTTCAAATTCTGACCTATCAGCTCTATATCTCCAGTGGGTTACCTACTGGAATTTCATCACTAGATAAATATTATATATTATAAATACTATGCTTCTTTAAAAATCTCACTTATATTTATTTTCATCAATTTTTCGATTGATTTTTCTTTTATTATCGATGTAAAAAATCAATAAAGTTCTGTAATAACATTTTAAAAAGAGCTGCCACATTTTATATTCTTACCTGCTGTTTAAAAACCTACTTGATCTTTACATGATTAAGATACACTTATAACCAAATGATGATAAAGAAGCGCAGTAACTAAGTAGGGGTGTGTGAAGGCTATTTTGCTCAAATGCAAAGTTTAAGCGAAGCGTAAAATATGCAAAAAAATATATTTTTATTTGATTAAGTTTTAAAAATACAGAAAGGTGTTGGACCTATACAAAACTTATTTTAAAGTTAAGTACAAATGACTAGCAATTTGCAGCTGATTTATACAACATTATGGAAATAACATTCTGTATAGAACTGGTAAATGTCATCACTTGAAATGTAAAATATATGTACTCATAATATTTTGTGTTTGGTCAAGTTTTCAACTACCTTCAGTTTATATATTCAAAGATCCCCACTAAATAGTCTGTCAATGGGTTTGAAGCTTTGCACACAATTTACCATTTTAAATAAGTATGTTTATAATATAATATGAAGTTTGTCTCTTTCTAAATGTAATACTAGGAACCAATGTGATAAAATAAATTTTGTAATGTATTTTACTGAGAAATTGTTTTATTTTAAAATTTTCCCAGTCTTTTTTTTTTAAACTAACTTCCCTTGCTTGTATTTTCAAACAATTATAACAGTGAAGTTAAATTAGTCTTTAGTTGGGATGTGTAGTGTGATAACTGGTTCAACATAGTACATTAGCAAATTAAACTAGTGTATAGATTATAGAGTAATCTGGACTACCATATAATTTAGTATAGCCAGTCAAGTGAAACTAAAATTGGTGGTTGTGTCTCAAAAATCTGACAAATGCCAAAGCTTCTGTAGGCACCAAAACTAGAGATTGTGTTAAGTAATGTTTGTTTGTGACAAGATGAGTATTCAAATTCATATCAAATTTGTTGGATTGTTTTTTCTTCAGTCCTATCAGTGTAAATAAAATGACTTGTCCATAGAATATAAACATCTTGCTACTTTAGTTTCATATCTTCTCTTTTCCATTAACAGTCAATCTATCTACCACAGAGAAACATATTAAACTAATATAAATCCTTTTTATTTCTTGTTTCATCGAGAATTTCAAGAATGGAAAGCCTTGAAATCAAATTCTGACGATAGGTTATGTGTGTGTTAAATCATTGAAGTTTGGAGTTTACTGGTGTCATTTTCTTATTGGGCTAAGTGATATTAATCATGTTTTTGGGGTTTTTTTAGTGCATTTAAAGCTTTATTTAAATCATTTTCAGAAAGGGTAGGAATGAAAAATCAAAATATAGTACAAAGTCTATAGTTTTTAATGTGTGTAGCCTAGCCACAAATTAGTTTCAAACAGTTGAGTCTGATGTCTCATGCTGTGAAATTAAACCAGTCCACCGAATCTATTTTGTGAATTGTATTGAAAAATGGTGTTGAACATATGTAAAGCTATGCAAAAGGTATAATTTAACTAGGCTTACCTTCAAAATAAGTGAATTCACACTTTTTTGTATTCATGATATAATAAAGTAATTATTATTTTCATTTGAAAAATAAGTTTTTTTTTGCAAAAATAGTATCTTGTCCATACATAAGTTTAAACATCCCTTGTCCAACTTATTTTGTTTAATTATGAGAAAAGTGTTAGTTTTAAAGTGTTAATATTTGGGTGAGACCCACCTGATAATATAAGAGATCTCTTAACTATTCATGAGAGGGTGAGTAGAGATTTTACATCCAAAGGTTTTTTTTCAATTTCTCATAAATTTAGGAAAACAAACATATGCCGTTTTGAAAATAAACTCACATATACATTCATTTCTATCATTAGCTTTTCACAATTTTGGGGAGTGGGTTTGGTTAAAACTAAATTCACTTTTTTTTTAGCACCTTACCACCCATTTGGGTTGTACGAATATGTATTAATTACGCTCAAGTGTTAGGGATGAGGAAGGCTGGATTTGGAAAAAAAAACACCTTCAGTCCACCCAAACGTGTTGAAGAAGCAGTGAAATAATAATAATAAAAAAGGTACATCCATCTGACTGCTTTTTACTTATATTATGAATGTGTTACAATTATTTTATCTAACACCTCTATAAACAATGAGAAAAATATTATACATTTTGTAAAAACAAGTAGACTACAAATAAGATGTTAGAGAAACCTTTCCAATTCACAAGGGTGTCTTCATGCCCGAGCCGACCGGGCCATGACGTCTCTCCCAAATCATGCGGTGCTTCTGCTTCATAAACGCCGTTTTCACATTAGTGTAAGCACCCAAATCACCATCTGATGACAAAAATTGCCAAAAGTAGATCATAAAATATGTGAAAGTTGAACATTATTGGTAGATAAGCAGAGTGGAAGATCATGAAAAGTATTGGATTCAATGATCATTGAAAGATGGATATTAAGGCAAGGCTTATACTAAAATCTCTAACTATGACGGTGGTTCCAAAAAATCAGCTTTACTTTTCTCAGAACCATACAAAACATTAAACGTTGGCGAAGACTGCACCCAGCGAAACCAGACATCTGGAGACCCAGTGGCATCTGTTAACCTCTCTGTGAGAACTGAAAACGTGCCACCACAGGTTTTAATAAAGTTTACTCTGAAGTATGAACATCAAACATTACCGGATTGAAAAAGTAGTTTATTAACCGAGGTATTAAAATTAACTAAACACTAAATACATAACAGGCAAGAACATACTTTAAACAGAACTACCAACTTATGCATAAAAATGTACCAGTATTAATAATACATAAATGTTAAATTGCTATACCAACAAGAACTTCACTGTGCTTTCAAATACAATTGTTAGCTCCGGCACCTTTCCAGTATTGCTTATTAAAATCTTATTTTTCTCCTCTTCTTTAATCAGTTGCAGTTCAGTCAGCATTCAATCGAGAGTCGAAATGAATCAAATCACAGTGCAGTGTTATTTATTTATGATTACGTTTAGTGGGTGCTTTTAAATTGTATAAACAATTATGTAACTTTTCAGATATTTTGTCTTGAGGACAAAACACCTACAAGTTTTAAGTTTTTTAAAAACACCTATATATTGATTAAGAAAGTATCGTCAATTTCCTTTCAATATATCTCTTGTTGAAGTTTGGATCATTAAAATAATTGATAAAACTGTGGATGCATCAAAAGCTAATTCAGGTATGTTGAAATATTATTTTATATGCAAATATATATTTTTTAACGAATAACATTTATTTTTGAAAGTCTGTTTGGATGAGAGCATGCATCACATGAATATGTAAAAGCTTTGGATGTTAATAACTTGGGACCTATAAGAAATAAGGTATACTGACAAACTCCTTGAGCAAACATCATAAATTACATCTGCACTGAAAATAAAAAGTTTTGAAAAACTGCAGGTAGCTCATAGGAAATTGGAGGAATATAAGGTTTTAAAACTCAAAGAGAACAGTAAGGTGTGCGCGTGCACACATACACAGAGACACACACATACATTGGATAAAAAAGAATCTCTAATAATTTCATTTTTTGAGAGGTTTGCCAAGAAAGAAAAATTAAGTATTAAATTAATTAAGTATTAAATTAATTAACTATTTATTAACCAAAGTTAAATGTGAAATGTAATATCTAAGCTACTTATTAAAAAGAAATTATAACGAGTAAAAGTACTCCGTGTATTTCTGTATTTTGCCTATAAATAAAAATTAGCCCTACCCTATCTTGAGTCAAATAAAGCTTATTTTTTATCGTGTCATACGAGTGAAATAAATGATGAACTTAAGGTTGAATTAAGTTATAAGAGAAGCTATAATTATTGAAAAAAGTTAATATAGCCTTACAGTAAAAAGAGTTCAAACATTTTTTTATGTTTTACCCTAACCAGCATAGCAGTTGGGATTTTTTTACAAAAAAAACAATATTCTTTTGAATGACATTTATGTTGTTCCCATATTTTTTGTGAGGGCTCTATTTTGACCTTGAAGTACCCTAAAGTCCCTAAAATTGATCTGAATATGGAGTATGAGCCCTGGGTATAGACCTATATGTAAATTAAAGAGTAAATAAAAAGTATTTTCAGTACATGCAGTTTATTTCATCAATCAATTTTATTTTTATTATTTACCTGACTTATTATTATTATTATTATTAATTATTTACCTGAATGATATAAAAATATATTTTCAAATGTAGTATGAAAGAAAAGCAGTTCCTAGAGCTAGAAATGCTGGACAGGATTTCAAGCAGTTCCAAGTGATAGAAGTGCTGGACAGGATTATGGTTTTTTTGATGAATTAGTGACAAAGAGAACCCTCTGAAGTGTTGAACTAACTGCCTAGAACTAGTTCTCACAAACTTTTGTAAATTAGCAATCTTATAGTTAAAAATTGATTGGTTCAAAACCCAGAGTTAAAATAAAATGTATCATAATTAACAAAGAACATCAAACATTTTTAAGAAAATAAAATACTTACACTTGGTAAACCAGCTATCAGTTGCATCATTATACTGATCGAACAAGTGTTTACATTTGACTTTTTCATCTGGCGCCTCATACAAGACACAATCTTCAAAACGTTGTCGAAGAATAGACAAGATCTCACTATCTACTGACCTGAAAATCAGCAAAATGCAGTCCACATAATTAAGGATGTAAATGTAAATTGCAACATTTTCAAGAAATAATATCTTTAATTAATTTAATAACATACGCGGTATGTCCGGAAAGTAAAGATACATTGTGTTGATGTCACTAGGGCGAGTTTAAATGGTGGTTTTGAGTAGATTGGCATTGACATTTATCCTTTTGGACTCCTTTCACTTTGGTTTGGCAGTATCAGAATATTTTTTGATCATGTGCCACGCACGTTATTAAAATTGCAGCACCACTCCAAGATCCCATCAAATGTGAAGTTTGTTCTGTGACACATTTTCTGAACGCAGAAGGTAAGCGCCCAGCGGAAATTCTCAAACAAATTTCTGCTGTTTATGATATCATGAATCGATAAAATGTGAAGCGGTGCCGTAAATTCTCGAGAGGAAGGACTAACGTTCACAGCAAACAAAGGAGCGGTAGGCCATCTTTGATCTCCAAAGACCTTCAAAAAATTGAAAAAGAGATTCGTGCAGATTGGCGTTTGATGATAAGAAAGTTGTATGACATTCTTGAAGTGCCTTAGACTAAGATTCATGAAGCTGTGACAGAAAAACTAGGTCACAAAAAATTGTATGCGCGCTGGGTGCCCAAAATGTTAATGGACGAACGAACACAAGAACAAGTGGATGGGTTCTGCGCTCACTTTTCTCACACGTTAACGAGAGGATGGAGATAAGTTTTGGACTATTGTGACGGGATGAAACATGGGTTTATCACCACGCTCTTGAATCGAAGCAGCAGTCATTGCAATGGCACCTTACTCATTCTCCCAAAACAAAAATATTCAAAACATCGACTTAAGGGGAAAAAATATCATGGCTACATTTTTCTGGTACAGAAGAGGCATTATCCTGGTTGACTTTATGCCTTCTGGCACAACAATTAATGCCAACGCATATTGTGAGACCTTAGCCAGGCCATTCAGAACAAAAGTAGGGGAATGTTGACTGATGGCATCTGACTGCTCCAAGACAATGCTCAGGCCCACATCAGCGTGCCACCAATGAGTGTCTTGAAAGTTTCAATTGGGATGTTTTGGATCACCCGTCCGACAGTCCAGACCTTACACCTAGCGATTACCACTTGTTTCTTCACCCGAATAAACATCTGAGTGGGGAAAAAAATTGACGATGGTGATGAGGTTAAAGAAGTCATCATGGTTTAAAGGACAGGATGCAGACTTTAATGACTTGGGGATAAAGAAGTTGGTTCCCAGGCTTAATAAGTGTTTAGACAATGGCGGTGAATATCTGGAAAAGTAAACTTATCCATATATAAGTAGTTTTCAGTATAAGTTTAGTTAAAAACATTTATTTGTAAATGCTATGGTCATTGTATTTTTACTTTCCGGACATGCTTTGTACAACTAAATGTTAACAAACACGTCTTTTCAAATAACTTTCTAATGGAGTGAATGAGTAAATATATAAAAATGACACCCAAACAGGGATTTGAATCTTGGTTGTCCAACTTTACACACTGACCACTCTAATGACTGTGCCATCTGAGACTACACAAATTATTTGTTTGTTTATGCCATAGTGGATGTGATGGACTTATACATAACTTATTGACTGAAATGAATAAGAAAATTAAGGGTATAAAGATCTGTGTTAATTCAGATTTCCCCGTGAAAAGGCAAGTACTTTATATACATGCTATGTTTTGGTCCAAAGAAAAAATAGGCATACAAAATATACATACTTATCCCTTTTGAACTGTTCATTAGCTTCCATGTAACAAACAGCATCATCCGTGTAGCATTCATCAATTGTAGGTACTCGACGAAACTTCTGATGATACCAACTGTATGTCTTCTGATTAGGTTCAACAATTTTTTCTGTAGGAAATGAATTACTATAGTTGGTACTGTGACAATATGCAAATTTATTGACGCAAAAATAATATTTTATTTAGAAATAAAAGTAATAGGCTTGAAATTAATAGTAGCCTATGTCAAGCCTACACCAATAAACTATTACCAGTACACATTAAACAGCATACAATTCTGCAACTTTTGTCTTTGATAAGTGAACTATTTATTACACTAGTTCTGTGAACATAATATATCACTTCGTACATTTTCGTATTGTTAATTCAGTCTTAAGATATGTCTCTGGATTTGAAGTAGATATTTTTCTTTGGTGATAGCGTTAAGACAGAAAAGAAATTAATAATATCTTCAAAAGTAAATTATATTCATAGAGAATAAATGTGGTTCAAGTGGATTAAGATGCCAGTCTCACACTAATATGAAAATTAAAAAACACACCCTAGATGTGTGTGTTGTTTTAATAATTGTACTTTGGAAGAATAAATAATATGCTATAAGAAAATACTTTTTTTTATTAAAAAACACAGAGAATGGAGTAAAATAAACATTGTTACTATGGAAATAATAAACAAAGATAAATCTATTTCAATATGTAGTCTACTTGTGAGTATCGGGACAACTTAAAATATTTAAAACACTCCCCTCACAAACAAGAACACTTTTCACTTAAGTCCAAGTCTGTTTATGACTTCAACAAATTTGGCTCCAAGAATGGTTTTGGTGAGAATGTCTGCATTCATTTCTTCAGTTTAATGATACATAACTTTAACGTATCTGCTGCTTATAGCTTAGCTGATGAAATACTCCTTAATAGCTAGCTATATGTTAAGCCAACAACAATAATAATTATATTTATAATAAGATTTTGTGCTGCATGGTTATCATTCATTAGTGTGATAATACTGCAAGGTATCCACATGTCAATAGAAAGTTTCTTTAAATAAAAGACTTCCTTAACCGTTTATGTTAGAGACAGTGATTCCGCTTTGGCGGTTGAGAGTGCCAATGTTTTCTGCTTGTGAGACACCCAACTGATGGTTCCTCCTGCATACTTGAAGCAGTAGGCAATGAATAATTTCCTATCATTTGGACAAGCTGCCCAATCAGCATCTGGGGCATTCCATGAGAAAGTGAGCCCCAACACATATTTCTTAAGGTGTAAAAAACAAACTAATTTCAATATATTTTATAATTTAAAACCCCAAAGTTACCACTGAATAAAAAAAAACTGATATTTATTTTTTAACTATGTACTTGAAGTTTGTGTTTGAACTCGCCTGCTTGGAACATAGTTTTGTACTCTAGGCTGGCAACACTGCAGAAGCCTCTTTGTTTATATTTGGGAGAAGATTATGTGTTAAGCTGATGTCCTCATATTTGTACTACAGGTTCCACATATAATTATTTTGATTAGGTAAGCATTTTGATCATTATCTAAAAATGAGAAAAGAGTGATTGAGATGTCCCACCCGTGAGAAAAAAAACATAAAAGTTAGTCTATAGTGAAATTAGTTTGGAGGTTAGGTTTATAACTTTGTAAAAGTGAACAATTTCTTATGTTAAACACATCTCAAATATTTTTCTTACAAAACTGACGAATCACAAGATTTTAAACATTTTAGTTTGTCCCACCCATGACAGTGGATGTCATGGTAATTTGATGGTTATAGCCTGCATTGACTGCACAATGGGATAAACTTCCTTTATGATATTTATTTTTTCTTTAAATTAACCATTGGAATTAAATGTCTTGAACCTTTTTTAAAGTAGGCCTATATTTGAGCCATAGGCATAGGCCTAATTCTTGAGTGCAGTCCCTAGGGAAAGCAGTAGGTCGAGTTAAAAAATGCTTCCCTGCAGCCCCAGGAGAAAGACTGCTGTCATTAAAAAAATTAGTGTATGAGAATTTTAACAAATTCCATGCTAAAACTATTCTTCCCGCTAATATGGAGAAAAAAGAAGTTAAGCATGCATTATCTGAAGAAACAATAGAAAAAGTGGAGACTTTTTATCAACGTGATGATATTAGTCGCCAGTCTCCAGGCATAAAAGATATTAAAACTATTAAAAACCCCTAAAAGAGGAGGGAGGGTATTGTATCAAAAGCGCTACATGAACATGACTGTTAAGGAGGCGTATTCCTGATTTGTGTCAGAAAACCTTGATATTAAAGTGAAAATAGCCCAGTTTTATGACTTTCGCCCCACTGATGTTCTCTTGACTAGTGAGATGCCACACAATGTGTGTGTTTGCAAATATAACAGCAATTTTAATTACATTGTTGAAACCCTGAACAAGAAAGTTAAGTACTTTCCAAATTTTGGTGCAAAACTATTTGAAATGATTTGTTGCAACATAAAAAATGAAAAATGCATGCTCGAGAACTGTAGCAGATGTACCACTAGCCTCCTCACTCTAATTGATGAAGATGTCTCCTGCAATCTTACTTGAAGTAAATGGACTGAGATTGAAGGACACTCTAAAATAGTTGCAATTGATGGAACACTTGAGGAAGCTGTTCATGAGCTTAACTCCCAGCTGCTTCATTTCAAGACTTCAATGTAGAGGGAGAATGGTACATTTTTGCCACCGCTCGCGGTAAGGGAGCTGTTGATGGAATTGGTGCAGTTGTGAAAAGGGCTGTGTGGTGCAGAATGAAACAATACAAGGTTCAAATTGATAATGCTAAAGATTTTTTAGAAGCGGCTTGCTGTTCAGTAGAAAATGTCAAAATAATACACCTTTTACCGGAAGAAGTCGAACGAAATAAAGAGATGCTGGATGAAAGCTGGAGGTTTTTTTAAATGGTATTGACAAGCTATAATCGCTACACTTTTTGAAGGGCTACAATAAGGAAAGTTTGATTGTAGGGCGCACTTTCCGGTTAGAGCTTTCCAAGTTCAGAGTTTTCAAGCTTGACTTCTTGGATTTCTACCCGGAGAGCAATTCTGGCAATGCAGCTCGTGAAACTTCTCCATTGGATGCATCTAACCGCATGGTTCCAACAAAGGCTCCTACAGTTGCATATATAATGGCAGGTTCTTTTTTGCTAGTCGAATTCACAACCTCCAAAAGCAAGAAGACTGGCATTTCAACTAAGTATAGATATGGTGGTATTGCTCAGACCTCTAAAGAAGATGATGGGGAGGTAAAAGTAATGTTTTTGAGAAATGTTGGGGACAGTGGCAACCAATTTAAAACTAATGAAAAGGACATTTCATTTGTGACTTTTGACCAGATTCTTGGCATATTACCTTCACCAGAGATAAAAAATGTCAAAAATAGTATTTTCTTTAAATTCCCTGGTGAAGTAGATATGTATGAGCAGTGAAATCTAATTCATTTACTTTTAAGTGTGTTTAATAAGAATCAGGGATAAAATAATTTGGAAAAAACTTTTGAACTGGTTCAATAGATTCTTAATCTTATCTATAAGTTACATAATGTGTTTCAGAATGATTTTAATGTGTGTTTGTAATGATTGCTGTTCTTTTAAATACATTAGAAAGGTGTCCCACCTGTGACACACCCTTGTCACACCTGTGACACAGTAAATATTAATATATACAAAATTATTGTCATTTTTTTTACTTAGTTTTTAATTGCAATGTGCAGGTCAAACATTAATAATTCAGAATTAATGACATTGTATATTTTTTGCTCATTAATTCACAGTTTTCTTAAAACCCTCTGCTGTGTTACAAGGCATGTCTTTTTTTCGTCCCACCCGTGACAATAGTTTAAAGCTCATTAATTTCACATCTGAACTGTGAAATATATTTTTATCATAGCCAGGTGGTGCAGCTATAAGTAAACTATTGCTATCATACCATATTGACAAAATATAATGTATATTGTATGAGATCTTTACTGTCAAAATAAGAGAAGCGTAGTGCTAGTGTCCCACTCGTGACGATGGAATGTCCCATCTGTAGGTTAACCTGTCTTCTTAAAATGAGGTGATAAGTCTTTTGTACCCTTTAGCTATCACTATAGCAATAGATGTTTAAGCGAAGGAAATATGCAGAAAGTTAGTAAGGATGGATTAAGTAAGAATATTTTTTTAGCTATAGACACAATAGGCCTACATTTTATAGCTAGCCAATGTTTCTTGCCAAAACATTGGTTAAATTGGCTCAAATAACTTATAGCATGCAAAATGTTAGGTCCGGTAGCTATTGGCAAGTACATCAAACTACCTATCAAGCTCTGATACAGAACGTCTAGATCTCCCTCTTCAATTTTCAGTAGTTAAACTCAGGTACCATAAGTGTAGTAGCTACCTTTTTAGTCTCATGTTAAATTATTGTAGCAGGTCTTCCAAAAATTGGTGGCGGCTCATGTATAGGCACTGCGGAACTGCAGCTCCCCCTATTTCAACTTGGTATTATCAATAACATTTAATATAATGAGTTCTTTTTTTCTTTATTTATTTTTGTAGTACAATATATATTCCTAAAGCTTAATGTCAGTACTTCAATAGCCATCCCCCAGTTTATGAAAAAGATACAAAAATCTTTGTATGTAACTGTGAGCTTCACAGTGCCAGCGACGTGGTGTTAGACTGTTGTGCACATGCACACATAGGAAGGGGTGGGAAGGAAGGCGGGACTGCCAGGTAGAGATATCACTGTTGCTCTCGCAGTGCCGCCTCTGGCATGATGGTGGAAGGAAGTTTTTTTTACTCAGCGTGTGTTGTACTTAAAAACCGTGTACCATATTCTTGAATGTGATAAAGTGTACAATAGTGTAAAATTTGATTATTATTCTGCTTCCAGCTATTCTATTTGATTCATTTTTTTTTTTGTTCTTTTATTTAACAGAAAACTTTAACCATGGCCTTGCATCCACAAGAAATAAGTTCATTGACTGTAACTAAGGAAATGTGTGACTATATATGTGTTGATATAATGGACAGATATTCTTCCAATAAACACTTAGTAGCTGCTAAATTGTTCAACAAGAATTGCTTCACTATATTTAAGAATGAACATCCCACAAAAGAGATAGTACTGACCACTGAAGCTTATACCATGATTGACAAAGAAAAGCTTGAAACTGAACTAAAAGTATTCTATTGTAGGACTGATATTTATGACTATTGCAAATTAATTGAGCTGCTGAAATTTATCTTGGAAAATAATCTAGATGATGTTTTTAGTGAAATTACGAAACTGATAAAAATCCTCTTGACAATTTCCATGACTACATCAGAGGCAGAGCACTGTTTTTCAAAATTGAAAATAATAAACTTTTTTAAGAAGCACTATGAATTTGTAAATACTAAATGCGCTTGCAATACTTTCAATGGAGAAAAATTTCTTCAATTGTCATTCAGAGATCAAGGAGAAAATTATTGAACTTTTTGCGCAAATTTAAACAAGAAGAATGGATTTCATTTTTAAATGAATAGATCAAGCTTGAACTGTAACAATTTAAGTTAAAGTAAGTAAAGAAGTTGGGGGTTTTTTGTTAAGATTTTATCAAGTTCCTGAATAAATATTCTTTTATACATGTTTTTTTCCTTTTACACAATTTTAAAACAAAGGATAAATTTTTCCTGGAGCAGCAACCCCACTAATTTTAGCTACGAGCCGCCACTGCTTGTGATGCTTTGATAGCTCCATTATTTTGTGAAAATCACATCCCTCAGCAGTATTGGAGTTGATCAGTATCCCTCATATTGAGGTTTGCATCAGATCTCGCTTCCCTTTTTCTGCCTTAGATATGTTGGCACAAGAAAGTAAAATATCATCAACGGGGACTGCAACAATTATTTTGTATCTCCCTGTTGAAACAAGATATAAGGTTCAGCATGTTAAGGTATGAAGCCAATTTTTTAAATTTTGTATCAAGGGCCTTCTTTGGCAGACATACTTCACCATTTTTCTAAAGGTCTTCTTGGCCTTCAAATAAAAGGTTTTCTTTTCTTTTTCCTTTCCTCAATAACAATTCCACTGATAAATTTATTGAGAGATGTAGGTGTCTGCATTTAAATGGCTTCATCGATTTCACCATTCAAAAATTATGTTAATACACCCAGTTAATAGATGCCCAGGTATTCTTCTGCTGCTTGCTTCAGCATAACTCTGATTCAACTCAATTTTGAAACAGGCAATTAAGTCTCTTAAGGGTCATTCCATGTCAAATCAACCAAAAAAAATTCAAATTCAAATTCACCATCACTGATTTCAACCAAACTCAAAATTCTGATAGTATCTATGGAAAAAGTGATTCCTAATTTTTTTCAGATTTTTTTCAGGTACGGTTTTTTATATACAGCTGCCAAAATATTTCAAAATTTGTAAAAAAAGACATGCATTATAATTTTGAATTGCCTGTAACTTAGACCCTATTTAAGATAAATAGCTGTATAAGGTCTCATTTTAAAGCTCATTAACTGGGCTTTAAAATTGTATTTTACATGATAGGGTCTCAAGCAATCTCATTTTACAAGCAATCATTTGTTTTTTGTTTTTTGAAAATTTCCAAAAGTAGTTTTTTTTTAAATATGAAAAAAAAATATTTTGTTTATCCGACCTTTTTCAACAAATTCTGTAAGTTTCAAACTGGGATCATAATGGGATTATAAATAAACAATTTTTCATTGATAACATGTTGATTTTATACAGTCAACACTTGGCAGTATGTTTTACAATCAACTATAGGCCTACACATTTTAATTTATTAATCTTAAATAATATTTATTATAACTATTCAATGAAAATATTACTTACATTAATATTTATTTAATAAGTTTTTAATTAATTGCGTAAGTAAATAAATTATAATTAATAAAGTCAAGTATAGCTTTACTTTATTTTTACATGGGAAGTGGTATTTTCCTGAACTGCACACAATGCATGCATGTTCTAACAGGCAGAGAACTATGAAGAAATCACCACATTGCTCAACCTTCACACAACCAATTAGTCAGTGTTCAGCTGTGGTGAGAGCAATCAGTGTTTAGGCATTTCTCTCTCTATATTGAATTAAAGTTACTTTCTATAAAGGTGTATGTGTTTGTCTTTAGACTATTAGTGAATGTGAATATTCTATGATTGGGACATTTTATTTTGTATAAGTCTTAGTGATTTTTTTAACAATACAACTTTTATGCTTTGTTTAAATCTGAATATTTTTTAATTCATTGTAAGAGAAGTTATAAATATGGATGGATCAACATCAAAGACAAAAGTGAATTTGTTTTGTTGCAATCCACTCAATAAACCAAAACATAATTATCACAATAAGAACTTGAGATTGGTGAATAATAATCTGCTACACAAGTTCAGTTCAAAGATTAAGTCTGGTGATAAGATATGTGACAGTTGTCGCAAATTATTGTCAAATTCTGTGAATAAAGATCAATCTACAGAGCCTCCCTCTGATGATACAGATGATGATTCACCCCAAGAAATTAATATTTCTTCTCCTGAAAAAGCGGATGCTCTGGCTTGTTTGAACCGTAGCCTAATTGCTATAAACGAGTCACCGATAAAAAAGCACAGATTATTAGAAAAGATATACCCAGCAGAAAAGCTTAAAAGAGTAAGTGAAGCTTTTAAATTCAAAGTGCTGGAAACCAGTGACACTTCTGATAGTTTGGAAACTCCTTCCCCTGGTGATGAAATACTTCTCCAGATGAAAGAAAAGTTTCGAACAACTACAGATAAAAGTGTGATTATGCAAATCCTTACTACATTACCTTATAGCTGGACCGTACAGAAAATTCAAGATGAATTTGGTGTAGCTAATTACACAGCCCGTAAAGCTAAAATACTCCAGAAAGAGAAAGGAATTATGTCATACCCTGATTCAAAACCTGGAAAAACATTGAAGCCAGAAATTGCTGCAAAAGTACAATCTTTTTATAAGAGTGAAGAAGTGAGCCGTATCATGCCAGGGAGGAAAGACTTTGTCTCGGTTAAAGTATGTGGAAAACGGGAGCATATCCAAAAACAACTTATCCTATGTAATTTAAAAGAACTGTTTGTACATTTTAGGGAGAAACACTCAGATATTAAAATTGGATTTTCTAAGTTTTGTGAACTTAGGCCAAAATACTGTGTTCTGGCAGGAGCAAGTGGTACACACAGTGTCTGTGTGTGTACAATACATCAAAATGCTAAGTTGAAGGTAGCACAGTGTAAATTCCCAGAATTAAGAGAAGGTGAAAAACTGATAAAAACATACCAAGATGCTTTACAAACATTGATATGTGATAATCCATCTGAATCATGCTACTTTGGTGAATGTTCAAACTGCCCAGGAGCAGATGTTTTACGAGCTAGGCTGGAATATTGTTTTGAAGTAAACTGTCTTGAGAATGTGACATTCAAGCAGTGGGTTATAATTGATAAGAACACCAGCTTAGAGACTTTTCACTAAACCACGTGAGGAATTTATTAATGATTTTATTGAATCCCTTCCCAAACTTCTGAGACACAGTTTTATTGCAAAACAGCAATCGTCATTTCTTAGTCATCTTAAGGAGGTACTAAAAGAGGGTGAGTTCATAGTGCTTTGTGATTTTGCTGAGAATTACTCCTTTATCTTGCAAGATGCTGCGCAGGGATATCATTGGAATAATGCACAAGCAACAATTCATCCATTCTCCATCTACTCAAGAAGTGACCTAAGCGGCGAGTTGCAGCATACCAGTTTCGTAGTTATTTCTGATTGTCTTATCCATGACACCATTGCTGTTCATTGTTTTCAACGGGTACTCATGGATTTCATGAGGTCGCACTTTACTCCAACTCCATCGAAAATATACTACTTTTCCGATGGATGTGGAGCACAGTACAAGAACCGACTTAATTTCTTTAACCTGTGTTTACATGAGGAAGACTTTGGGGTCAAAGCAGAGTGGCATTTCTTTGCAACCTCCCATGGGAAAAGTTCATGTGATGGGATTGGTGGCACTGTGAAGAGACTGGCTGCAAGGGAAAGTCTACGCCTTGTTTATAATGAGCAAATCATGACACCCCGGCAGCTTTATGAGTGGGCTAAAGTAAACATCAGTTCCATGCACTTTGCATACAGCACAATCCAGAAGCATAAAAATGAAGAAATGATCTTGAAGGACCGGAAGATATCTGCCCAGACTATTGAAGGCACCTTGAAACTGCACTGCTTTATCCCTTTAAGTAAGAGTAAAGTACTCACTAAACTGTACTCCTTCTCAGCATCTTCAAGGGAGGCAGAAACAACAACAAGGTGTGATGATGAACTAGACTTCACAGAAATCGTTGGTTTCGTGACATGCCTATATGGTGACTTCTGGTGGCTGGCGTGTGTTCTTGATTCATTTGAAGATAAGCAGGAATTCAAAGTGAGTTTCCTTCATCCCCATGGTCCAGCTCCTTCAAATTTCACATACCCTACAGTACCTGACATTCTTCGTGTGCACCGAAGCAGCATCCTCACGACAGTGGATCCATTAACAGCAACAGGAAGAGTTTACACATTGACAAAGGCCGAGACAGAAAATGCAACCAGAAAACTTTTTGCAGTGAAACAGATGTGAAGTTTTGAAGTAGGTTCAGTAGGTACTTCAAATTATTTTTATAACAAATTGGAAAAATACAAAATTACACAGTGCATGTAGTTTTAAAATTAGGTTTTCATATGATCCCAATAAGATCCCATTTTGAAACTTTCAGAATTTGTTGTAAAAGGTTTGATAAACATAATATAATGTAACCATGACCGAGACAAAAAAGGTAAATCTAGCATTATCAGACAAGTGTGGAAAAATTTAAAAGAAAAAAAAGAGTATCAGTACATTCTAAAATAAAGTGATTTTGTAAGTGTAAACATGAATACAGAATCTTATAAGTTACTGAATTTGGGATTGAATTAGGCTAGAACACAATTATTTTAACATATTTAGATGCTTATTTTGGTTATTTAATATTAACATTGTTTGGAAGAACATGTGTGGCATTTTTACACAAACCAAATGAATACCCTGCCAGTCATGGATCGTCAAACTGGCAAGTAATTAGCACATTAACAGTTGCATCAACTTATGCTATTTATGTTTTTATAATAATCCCATTGAGATCCCATTATGAAACTTTCAGGATATGTAGAAAAATAATGTATATTTAGCATATATTTTTTTAAGAATTTTAAAAAATCTACTTTTTTTAATATTCAGAATTTAAAATTTCTTTGAATGACCTTGAGATTTTAAAAAATATAAAATTTGCATGTGTCATATCAAATGAAAGCCCAATTAAAGATCTTTCAAATGAGCCATAATTCAGGACTCTAGCACAATTAGATCCAGAGTTATGGTCAGTTAAGGTTTGCTCAGCAGATCAAAAATCATGTTTTTTTAAAAATTTCAAAAATTAATAACTCAAAAATGGATGCAGTAAAAATTCTTTAAAAAATTATACTTGTTTATAATGATGAATTCTACAAATATACCAAGTTTCATAAAAATCAAAAATGGTCGGTTTGAGAGCCTGGTTGATTTGACATGGAATGACCCTTAATAGTCCATTCCAAGGGTGCTGTGCCAAAACCTCCAGCTACTAATATAGACTTTTTTCTTTTTAGTTCACCATTAAATTTGTATTTATGCTTTATAACAATATTTGAACTAATGGCATTGGTAGCTTTACTTTTGTTCACTAGAACCCATGCATCATTATATAAGTGAGCTAAAATGTATGTTTATGTCCTCAGTTTACTTATCTGTAAGTTTGCCTTAAGGTTCTTTAATTCCACAGTTAGCGATCATAGCATATAACAAGTCATAATCGCTGGCCCACACTGGCAGTTTTAAAATTTGCTTAGTTCTAGCTTTAGAAGGTTATTTTGGCAGCAATTCATATTCTTCTGATGACTATTCCTTTTCTTTGTATGATGCACCTTCAAGGTTTAAATCAAGTTCTTGATATTGAGGGGTTACCTCATTTTTACCTGTTATTTTAATATTACTTTTATAATCTTTATATGTCATGAGTTATATCATAGTTGGTGCTGCATGGCCCTTGTTATAGAACATTTTATCAAGATCCCTCGTGATGTGGATTTTATTCAGAATCAGCATCCAGATTCTGTATACTTTTGTGACTACTGAATAGCCCACATACATTTCTTTAGCATCAAACTTTTCTCTTCTGGAAATTTTATTTGAAGCAAAAGCTTTAGATCCTAAAAGAGCTAAGTGCCTAACAGAAGGAGAATGTCCTAGCCACCTTTCAAAGTGTGTTTCATCATTTATGATTGTAGGAATTCTATAGTAAAAATAGTTTGCTGTGTTTATAGTCTCAGCCCAAAAAGGCATGGGGAAGTTTGCATCAATCAAAAGAAATCTGGCCTTTTCGACGAGATTCCTATTTTTACTCTCACTTCTATCATTATGTTGAGGTGGAAAAGTGCTTTATAATCTTATCTGGATTCAACATTTCTTGAGAAAGTGATCAATGTTGTATTTTGTAGTATTCTTTATCGCTCTGCAGAAATATTATTTACTTATCCGCAAATGTTGGCACTATCATTGCTAACAAGGTCAGCCACTCAGTCAATACAGCTCAACTGTGGGCTTACGCCATGGAGTTTTTTCTAGTATAGGTTTCATCTTTGTTTTTATACTCTTTGAATATTTCTTAGGCTGCAACTATAAAGGTGATAAAATACTTTGCACCAACATGTGATTCAGCTTGCGTGAGTCCACACAAATCATAATGGACAATTTCTAGGTTCAGTTGTCCTTGGTTCTTCTTTAAAAGTAAATGGAGGTTTGGTTAACTTTCCTTGAATGCATACTTCATGAATTCCATACAGCCAACGGCAAATGAAGTTTAGTCCATCTAGTTTTTCTTCTTTAAGTACCATTTAGAGGTCATATTCATGTCCCCAAATTTAGTGCCAATTATTTATTTTACTTTCAATGCACACGTTACAAGTTTTAGATAAATGGCTCAATCCTGAGCTTCAAAGAAATAAAGGCCATTTGAATTGTTTGCCCTTAAAACTACTTTGACTCCAGACTCTGTAATAAAAGTCTCATTTAAATAAAATAGCAGTAAATCCTCTTCTGTCACCTTTTCAATAGAAAGCAAATTTACAGTTAGATTATGGAAATATATGCATAAAGTATTTAGCAGCTTAGCTGAATTTCCAATGTCAACATTTATTTCTATATAAGACTAGTTCCATTAATTGAAAAAGTGTGATTTTCAATGCAAGTTTTAATTATATTAAATCAAAACTTTGGTTTAATGCATGAACCATAAATAAGGTACCACGATTAAATATTTTCTTTAGCTGAATCTATGGATGAAAGGCACTTAAGTTCGGCCATAAATGTGGATTTGTTATTTTTATTTGATTTTAAAGTGTTAGGTTTACTATACTGGTTACACCTCTAAATATGATCTTTATTTATTGCCAAAAAAAACACACCTTCTGTAGTATCTTTTATATTCTTCCCTCTGGCTTCCCCTTTCTACATGATTTTTTTTTAACTATCGGATTTTGGTCATTTATTCCTAGATTGTGGTGGCAATTGAAGAGCTCATTTCCAAAACCAGTTCAGTAGTTACCTACTTTTTTTTATATTTACAGGATAGCCCAAAAAACTAGCAATCAAACTTCTTTAAATTGTTAATTTCAATTTAATAATTGATTGTTCAAAACAGATACACTTTATCTTCGAATGACGTGAAATATGTGGAAATTAAAAATTCACCAAAGTTTATTTGCAACAGTTTTTTGGCTCTCCTGTAAATTTTAAAAAATGGACGTAACTGGTTTTGGCAATTGCAATACTAAAGTTGTCATATGAGGGTGGTAATGAGAGCCAAGTTTGGTGAAGTCAAAGTGGGTATTAAGAAGTCAAAGAATCAGAGGTTCAGCAGGGTTAATAAAGTGAGTTGGTAAAATGTTGGTAAAAGACAGGGGCGGATCCAGATAATTTTCATAGGGGGGGTCATGATTATAAATAACATAGTTATTTACAATTTTAGGTTTCTGTTTAAAGCCATTTAAAAGTTTATTATTCATATTTGATCTCATGTATGTTTTAAGCCGTTGTCATACTCTCCTTTTTTTTTTAATCAGATAGTTTGTATAAACTATTTGAAGTGGTCCTTGAAATTTTTTTTTAAGAATTGGAGTAGGCCTAGTCTTCTACTTGATATTTTTTTAATTAGATTCTTTTATAGGTCATTTAAAGTGTTCCTTACCTAGAAATTTTTGAAATATAGATGCCCCTTGAAGCTATTTAGAGTAATCCTCACCTTAATTTCTTATGATAATTAGATACCTCTAGAAGTTAATCTATGAAATGGTCTTCCACCCATAAAATTTTGAAAATTTAATTCTTTCAGAAATTTCAAAACATTCAGAATTTGGAGTTGTCCTCCCCTAGACATTTTTGAAAGTTGGGTGACCTTAAAAGCTATTTAGAGCTTTCCTTCCCTGAAATTTTCTGCCAGTTAGATGCATCTAGTAGTTATTTGAAACGGTCTTCTCCTGTAAATTTTTTACAATAGAATGCATCTATAAGTCATTTGTAGTTTAATTTAAGGTCATACTTCAGCTTCATTTTCAATTATATCAGAGGATTTGAAATATATCTAGGGAGGAAATTATTCCAGGCATGGGTAAATTATTTGCAAGGGGCAGAGTCCCCCACAGTTTCACCGTTCCTGCTGTCCACACACATTCTATATTCGGTATTCGTGGATAAACTGCTCTCAGGCAATTATTAGTCTTCTTTGATGTGTGGTAGTCTACCATCTATATGCGGAATCATGTCTGTTACTTGCTATGCAAAAAAAATACTCATACATTAAAATGAATATTTTTTCCAGACTTGCGTGAGTCATGTCAAACATTGAATAAACTTGGACGAATAATGCACGTGTGGACCCGGCTTAAGTGGTGTCTGCGTGTAAAAAGATTAAAAATAATGTCAAATCTATCTGTGTTGTATTTCCTTTCTAAAATTTGAACTTTCATTTTGTTTTTTGTATTAATTTTTTTAACTTTCACAGAGAGGTCAACTGACCCTTTGACACCATCCCCCGAATTCGTGCCTAGTAATAGAAACTCATTAACTGCTATGTTCCATATGGGACAAAGATGTATTATCACAAGACTAGTAGAAAAGTATAATAAATAACGTCAATTTTCAAAAAGGGAGATAAAATATATTGTAATAACTATTGAGGTATCTCATTACTACCAACATTTAACAAAATTATATCCAACATATGGTAATTTTAATGAGATTGACACCATATGCACAAGAAATATTAGGAATCATCAATGTGGATTTCAACTAAATAGATCTAAAACTGATTTTATTTTTACTATTTGGCAAATATTACAAAAAAGTGGGAATACAAGATGATAATTCATAAACTAAACATATATTTTAAAAAGGCCTAAGATTCAGTTTGAATAAACACATAAGTAATATTAAATTTAGTTACCATAAGTCTGGGATACCCAAAAGACTTTTCAAACTTATTGAGTAATGTTTGACAGATACATGTGGCAGGGATATCATTGGATGTCACTTATCAGATACATTTGAAGTACATAATGGATTGAAACAAGGAGATGCAACTTTCCCATTACTTTTTAATCTATTCTTAAGTGGGCCATTCATTAGACGAACCTGGACCCGACTCAAGACTCAACAACAGACCCATCCACATTCCTCATACATTACACGAACCCTCAGTAGTTTGATAATCACGATGTGAACCATTCTTATCAACCGCTACCATGGCTCCTTTATCAAATAAAGCTAAAATTGTTCTAATAATCAGTGCAGTCATTATCTTCTCTGAAAATAAAGAAGATAAAACATGTATGGACAAAGGAATAGTTAAGAAAAAGGGAGCACTATACTCATTTACATTTATTACAATCCATACAATCATGTGACCCTCCTGGTTTTGTAAATTACTTAAGAATGAATTATGGTACTGTTAAGATTTGTTGAAGTTAGTAAAACCTCTGAATGAAAAAGGTAACACTTTGATGAGAATTGGTGTTAGTCCAGAAGAACATCTAGTGGTAACACACAGGTTATTGGTGACTGGTAGAAGTTTTGAAGACTTAAATCCCAGTTGTATTATTTCTCCTCAGCTACTTGGCAAAATAATCCCAGAAACATGCCATGCCATATATCCTTGTTACTGTCCATAGATGAAACCACTGTATTTACTTCTTCTTGGTCTTAAACAAAACCCAGGAGGTCAAAGTACCATAATGTACATTCCGGCATGGCATTTGCTCCACTTCCACTTTTTTTGGTGCAGTTATTCATTGTAACTGACGACAAAATGAAGATCTCAACTACAATAGTTTTTTGATAACCAAGTCTTTATTGGCATTCAGAAATAATTCCTTGCTTTTTATGTCCCATAAGCACCTTTTATTTTTATATAGAGCAATACACTCTTCCCAAAACACTTTGTTATCTTTAAATGCCATAGTTAAACAAACAATACAATATTCTTCAACATAAGAATCTCGCGAACTGTCATAGGACTGTTTGTGACATGTGCACAAACAGATCAACTAGCACGGATTGGTCCGTTGAGTCGTTTGTCCGCTCGGCCGGAGTGCGGACTCAAGACCACACTGCAACATGCCTGATTCTACCATACACGACTGGATGAATTGGCTGACGGGTTTGCTCGTGAATGGCAGTCTTTAGACCATGCTATTAGGGTAACGCAAAAGAGTAGGGAAGGCTTAACATTAAACGGTGAAATGCAGCTATTAGGATATGCAGATGAATTAGCTGGTTTGGGTAATGATAAGGAAGGTGTGGCAAGAAATGCAAACATTGTATTAGAGGCTAGTAGGCCCCAAGGCAATAAGTTTAGAAGTGAGTATTGAAAAGACTAAGTATATGATCACCCGGAGAACACAGATTGAGGAAAATAATTTAGAGATTGATGCGACCATTTTATTTGAGATAGTTAACAAGTTTAAATATTTACAAACAATTTTAACTGGTAATAAAGATATTATAGTGGAAATTAGATAACAAATACAGTCAATAAATGAAAGCTATTAATCGGTCAGTAAGTTGTTGATATCTTGCATGTTATCAAGGAATTTAAAACCCAAAATATACAAAACATTAATTTTACCAATTATTATTTATGGGTGTGAAAGGTGTTCTCATACCTTAAATGATGAAAACAAATTTAGGGTGTTTGAAAACAAGGTGCTTAGGAAGATATCTGGTTTAAAAAGGAATGAAGATACTTGAGAATGGAGGATGTTACATGATGATGAGTTACATATCCTGTACTTATCACAAAACATTTTTAAGATACTAGTCAATTCTCACAGATTACGATTAGTAGGACCTGCAGCTCAAATGGAAGGATCTTGAACCATGTTCAAGGTATTGACTGGTAAACTTGGTAGGAATAAACCAATGGAAAGACCTGGACACAGATGGGAGGATAACATTAGAATGGAACTGGAATAGATGGGTGTAATTAGGTGGACTGAATAGAACTAGCTCAAGATAGGCGGTGTACTTTTATAAGTGCGGCAATGAACTTTAGAGTTTCAAATGCCATAGAGTAAGTAAGTGGTTATGAATAAAGCAACATAATACTAAGAAGATTTTAATTGATTTTAAGTCCATTTTGGTAAGTTTGTCTACTGTATCAGTAAACTTATTAATACTCATATATGTTTTTGATGTTCCTAATTTTATGTCAGCTGAACAGCTTATAATTGTAGCTTTACACGTAGATCTTTGCTATCAAAGTTTTAACAAACCATATACCATACATCTCTGTATGTTGCACAATGTTTTATCATTTTAAGCTATGAAGGAGATATTGTTAAAATTAATTCAGATTTTGCATTTAAATAATATTTTTGCCACATTGCCTTTTGAACCTAAGTGTTTAGCTGTATGTTCATACCATAAACTTAGTTTCAAAGACCACTTTGGGTTAGTATCACTTGGGCCTATAGTTTTCACCAAAATGTTTGGCTGCTACTGGAGATTCTCAACCTTCAACACTTTTGGCTGCCACAAGAGGCCCTCTGCCATTAAAATCTTTGGCCACCATAAGAGATTCACAATCCTCAATATCTTTGGCTGCCACAAGTGGCTCTCAACCACTAACATTTTTTGGTCACTATAAGAGATTTTCAACCCTCAACACCTTCGGCTGCCACTACAGATCCTCCCTCATCTATCAACAACTGCGGCTGACACTATAAACCATGAATCCTCTCTCATCTATCAACATCTGCGGCTGACACTATAAACCATGAACCATCGATCTTTTTTGGCCTCTGTACTAGTACCTCAACCACAAATGACCTCTTCAGTAGACCTGAAACTATTCCCTAAAAAAAAAAAAATTAGGAGAAAGAGAGGGCAAAAATCTCAAATCATAACAGGGATACCATTTAAAAATAGTCTTATGATGAAAGAAGAAAGTAATAATGCAATTAATCTAGGAAATCATTGTTCGAATCTAAAATTAATACTTCAATTATGTCTTTGCCAAAAGTTAATTAAAAACAGTGAAATCAAAAGTTAATGAAGAAATTTTCTGCCCTGGTTGTGAAGAATAGTATGAAGATCCACCTCTAGAAGACTGGACTTACTGCAAGAGTTGCAATAATTTATGGCATGAGGCTTGTTCTAATTATGAAGGATCAAGTGAATTTATGTGTGACTATTGTTATTAAAGTTTAAAATAACCTTTAAAAAAATTTCTCAACAAGTTTTCATCAAGAAAATTGAATTTTTCAATGAGATATGTTCTTTATAAAAATAATTAAAATAGTTAAATTGCTTAAGTTTATTTTATACAATTGATGTTAGCTATGTTTAAAATCGGCAATAATGCCTATAACGTTTTTTTATATGTTGTGAAGTTTAAGAATGTCAAAGTCTATATTATAAATTAATTTTCCTAATGTTTTATGATGCCGCTTTTTTTACCTCGTAACGAACTATGGGGCAAAAGTATCATTTTGCCAAATTTTGTATCTTTTTGAATAATTGTTAAAATAATTATTATTTTTAATTATTAATAATTGTTAGGAGCCTACTTTGTACTGACAGGAATATGAAAAGAGTCATCCCAATAATTCTCATAATTTGGTATACATATTTTAGCTTATACTTGTGTTTAAATGTTAAGTGTGACTTCTTAACCCACTTTACTCTACATTTATTAATTTTTTTGAGTGAGGATTATTATTTAAATTTTTTATTGAATTTTTATATTCATCATCATCATTATTATTTTATTATTATTATCCCCTGGTCTTACTACCTGTTTGAGTCATATGCACTTACGCTAATGTGTAAAGGAAGGGTCAATGTGAGATTAAATGGAGGACCTACAGTTTAACATAGGATCCGAACCACGGTGGAAGCCTGGCATTCCAAACATTCACAAGTTGTGATTAATACACGTCTTGTCAGAGGTGAATGACAGGTTTGACGATCAGATAAATCTGTGCTGGGACTGAGTATTGAACCCCGGACCTCCAGCATAGAATGACACCTTACCCCTACACCACCAGCTCACCTTTTTTTATTGAAAAATTTAACAATCACATAAAAGTTTTTAAAAAAATTCACAAATTACAAAAAATCAAAAACTAGGTAATTAATTATCATCTTGTACAAAATTACTATAACCTAATCTAAAGTTCACGTACTAATATTTTTAGAACATATAAAACTATACAACTGAGAATTATTTAGCCAATAAAATGAAAAATTAAATAGGATCATCAGAAAAGTGTCTATGCATCCTAATATATGTTTTCAACATTAAGTCCTGAACTTTGTTTACACTAATTTTTAGTTACTATCCTCCAAGTGTGCGTCTGCATTTCCATGGCAGTTATGGCAAATAGTGATTGTATACTCACCATAGATAGAGAAATGGCAACTAACACATCTAGATGTTATCTTACAATTCTTCTTTTTCAGGCAATAAACACACTTGACACTTCCTTGACCTACTTGGGGTAATGGGACTCGTTCATTTTGTGGTAAATGAAGATCCTGGTGAATTCTCATTCCAAGGTATAAGTGAATACTGCTGGTTGAAGCTCTTCTAAGTCATATTATTCTTAACTAGATCTAAGCCTAAAGTTTTCAGGAACTTTCTTTGAGAAATATTTTCTTCTGTGATGCTTGGGAAAATGATCTGGACATTAATTGTGCCGACATCAAGCAAAGTAAAAAATATTTGAAGAATCCATTGTGACAGACCCTTGCCATTTTATATTGGGCTTTTAGCTTATTTAATATGCCTATATCACCCTTTGTGAGGTTGTAATTTAGGTAAAATCACTCGGTTTCCTCAAGTCACCTGTAGTTTGTAGATGTCATTAGAATTGTGCATTGTTGAGATGAGTAAAACATTTATCTACCAGTACCTCTAATAATATGACACAAATAAGGCATCTTCACAAAAATTAATCAAACTCTAATTCTCTGGTTTTCATCGAGCGTTCACAAATTCAAGTGGAGTTTCTTGTTTATTTTTTCTTATTGTACCCAAATTTAGATTTTGTTGTCTGACAAATTTAGTTTTTTCAACCTTTAAATTAAAAAACTAGTTGGTTTATTATAAGAGACAAATGGATTATCTGATTGAATAACAACATATATCTCCATTTTCAATATGTAAAACCTCTGCGAATCTACCAGTGAAAAGATCTTGAGACCATATTTTACCGGCTATTTAGGTATGTGCTACCTAAAACTATACCTTCCAAGAAATTCCTCCAACATCTCATCAATGGTGACATAGGGGCCTTCTCTACAACCAAATGACGGTCTTTTCAGCACTGAACGAAACTCATGAATAATTATCTGATCGCAGCTAATTTATCAATGGCTTTTTTTCTGCTCTTGTTTCTGCATTAGCAAAACAAGGAGCTCTCAACAACAAATAAAATTTTCTATAAGACATCACTAGATGAAAAACTTCTGGGGTTGTCAGGTCATTTGCCCATAAATCTTCAAAACTACATGATGAGATGATTTTAATTTCTTCAATGTTGCTGTCCACAAATTCACTTTCTCTCACATTGCTCTTACTTTGTTTAGATGATCATTTGTGCGATGCACTATGTCTTCTAACACCTTACCAGGGAATAAAAGACACCACGATTCATTGACAGTTATAGCATCCTGAGCAGTTTGCTTAACTTCAGGAGGATGTACGATGATGGTTTTTTTGTCTCCTATATTTGTTAGGAGGAGGGGGATGAACATTCTACAAAGTGATGTTATCATTCCCAACATAATGGAGCCCAAAACTTTCGGGTTGATCTTGAATTATGTCATCCCTTAACATTTCAGACTTACTGTTGTTATCAGTGTTAGCTGGTTGCTCTAAGTCTGAATATTTAGAATCATCTACATCAAGTGAAATAATTCTTGAGTTTTCATCCAAGTCTTATAGCAACCACTGATTAATTTACCCTCTTGAGTCATTTTCAAATAACTATAAATATATTACAGTAAAATTTTAAGATTAAATAGTAACAAGATAGGTGGAAGGGGAAGCACCATACTCATTAATGCAACAAAGTTTGTGAAATGACATTACGACACATAGTGAAGTTCTCAAGTCATCTCCTCACAGTCATTTCCCCACTCCAAACATTCCAAAGGGCAGATATACTGGGATTCATTGTTCCTGCGCTATTTCAGCGCACAAGCCAGGCAAGAAAAAGTAGTGAGTGTTGTGCTTACCCCTCGACCAACGAAGGGTTAATATTAATTGTTTATATAAGTTTTCTACTATACAAGTAGGGTAAATAATGTAGACCAACAAACATTGTTACATTTCTTGGAACACACCTACAGTAAGACCAACTTTAAATAGCAAAAAATTACACTAAAACTGGTGTTTTATTAGGTTTTTTAAATATTTAAAAAAGTCTAACCTTACATGCATTAAAAAATAAAAGTTTAGTTTACTATGGGGAAAATATATTTGGGTGTGTCTTAGCTAAGCAAAATAAATTCAAGTAAGAATAGGAATGGACCAAAATAATAAATGTATCTTTGGGCCCCCCAACTCCCTTATTGATTCTGGTGATTGTGTAGATCATGGCAGGAGACTTAAGGGCAAGAAGGTGTAAGAGAGCAGGAGGTTTACTTGTAACTGCCAAGTGATATAGACGGTAAATTTGGAAGTGAATGGCACAGGGATCTGTAGTTCTTGACCAACCTGCCTTGGAAAGAGACAGTCAAGAAGTGATACATCAGGGTAGACGCTATTAATTTGTGTGATAGGATTGACTACTTGTGACCAGAATAGTATTAGAGCTAAAACCCCTCTTGTCTCACTACATCTCTCTGATCCTTCAAACTCTTTAATGATCCATTTGTCCTCCAAGTGTAACTTGCATTCTTAACTTTACAATAAACCACTCTAAAAACAAACGTATATGTAGCCTAAATTGTGACTGGTCGACCTCCTTAATACCTGATTCGACCCATATTGGTGCCACGATGATTTTGGTAGACCTAGTGTTTTTTTTATTAGGCCTTAACTAAATAACATAATATTTTATTTTTGCTACAAAGAAATCAAATAATAACACCAACCCTTTTTTGTTTCTTTGAAGAATGTGTACATTTGATTTTAAATACATTTGAACACAATATTCTAAGTAGTTTTAATTTAATTTGTTTCACTCCCACTCCTGAAAAAGTGATCATTTTCTTAAACACACTCTAGAGCATTAATACCCAACCTTGCAGAGACTATAGCTTTATAAATATATATTTTTTTTTTGTAGATTCAATGATTATAATGGTCAAAGGCATAAGATACAAATTGGGGAAAAAAACTTTAAATGTAAAATTTGTTTAAGATACTTAAATATTAGTATTCTACATACTTGGTCTGCTTGTTGACTTACTGTAGTTTGCTGAAGCAGCCTAATGTTTGGGTGAGTGAAGCTGCAAGAGCTCACTTTCCCTATATCCAAAATAACCTACCCATAACACCAATTTATAAAATTAAAAAAATTGACGATGGGGACAATCAGACAAGTACTAAGACATAGTAATTTTACTTAGTGCTTTGAATGCTTAAAAGTATCAAAGTATTGATGGGCTCTCAAGACAAAAATTGGGGGGTGAAACCTGCATTAGGTTGAAAACCACTGGTCAAACTGAGTCATACTCGTAATAGAATGAATAGTTACGGTAAGTTTGGGACACGAATCAGGTGGTTTCATCCTGAATTGTTTCTCAGTTACCTTCAAATCAAATTCAAGTAGGTCTACATTTTCTTTAAATTTTGCTTTCTTAATGCCCACCCTATTGGTGTAAGTTGGTGGATGGCCTGAATAGATAGAAAGACGCGTTGCATTAAAAAAAAATCTTTAAAATAATGTAGCCGCTTGAAAATATTTCCTGGATATGACAAAGCCCTTGAATCTTTACAGTAAGCCTACTATACAAATTATACCCTTTGTTTAATAAGTTGTATACTAGCGCCTAACTCGGAAAAGAGTTTTATTGTGTTTGTCAGTTGGCCTCACTGTGTACGATACTTTTAGTGTTTGTTCTAACATGGATTTAGTTTATAACCTTCATTGTATGATTGATTCTGTCTTGAAATTGTTAACCATCGCTCAAAAGTTAATTTTGTATGTGATAATAAAATATGGCGCAGTCGATAGTGTCTGCAGTGGTTTATCTGTGATTCAAATTTGTGGATTCAATTATCTCGTCCGGTAAAGAAGCAGTTATCAATATGGAGTTTAATAAACCAAAGTCACTTAATCTTGCCGGAGATTTGGCGAAGAATTTCAATGAATTCCAGAGAGACTGGAACAAAATCTTCGGGCGTGCAAATAGCCAGGCTAAAAAACCTAATAGGACGAGATGCTGTCCGACTCTATAAAACCTTAACTACCATCAAACCTGAAGAGGAAACAGTCAATGGTATATTGTCTTTTCTTAAATCTCACTGTATTCCGAAGAAGAATGAAACCATCCTTGTGTTCAATTTTTTTAATAGAAAACAATGTCTCGGTGAACCG